>JAPMOQ010038156.1:3844478-3865435 GCA_026543055.1 Argiope trifasciata | reverse complement strand
TAAGAAAGAAGCAGTAATACACATTGCATTACTGCTTCACCGACCATTACCAGAATGAAAAGAATTAAAAAAAAGTTTAAATTTTGCAATCGGTAGATTTAAACACATACGGAATTCAAAGATATATTATATTGTGCAAATGTACAAAATATTGTTAATATAAAGTAAATAGATTTATAATCACTTGCTAAGTAATAGTGTACTGTATAGCACTTAGTAATTCTATAATTCATTCGATAAACTGCTTAAAACCGATAGATATAATCATGCCCAAGCCGAGGAAACATCCCTCGTCTAGAAGGAAAGCTATACTTCAAGAAGTCACAATTAGATCTGTTTTCTTGGCTGCAAAGTAATTTTGGCAAATAAATTGTTTCAACTTCAGGAATTACAATTTAAACTACGACTGGGGAAGAAAATACTACTTTTAAAAGATGCCAAATGGTGAAATTCAGCTTTGTAGTTGGTTAATTTATCCAAAGACGCCGTATTTTGTTCTTGCTGTATACCGTTTTCCAAAAGAAAAATAAATGACCAAGCTACACGATTTATAGACGGCTATAATAACTGGAAAAACTGTCAAACGTAATCCTAGATCCTGAACGATCTAGTTGTCATATGAATTCGTTTATTGTCATATTTCTTCATTTAATTATAAAGTAAATACGATCCTGTGGTAATTGATCATATAAACAAAATAATAAATTCTGAAAATAGAATTGAGCATCATTTAGCACATAGGTCAAAAGAACAAATTATCTCTGCGTTAGGAAATGAAGTCCTTAACAAAATTAAACACTAGATAAAAACTGCCATATACTATAGTATCCCAATGGATTGTTCTCCTGATGTTTTCCATCAAGAACAAACTTTAATGTATTAGATATGTCAATTTTGAAGAGAAACCAGAAATGAGCCATTTATAGAGTTTATTTCAATAGCTGACTTGACTGTTGAAGGCCTACCAAAAACTCTGTTGGAAAATTTGATTTAGATTAAACGAACTTAGATATTAATTGTAGTGGGCAAGCATACAACAACGGTAGGAACATGAAACGGTAATGTAAAGGTGTATAGTCTAGAATATTTTCTCTAAATCCGCATGCAGTTTATGTGCCTTGCTTGTCACACTTCTTTAATTTATTATTTTGTTATGCCGCTTCCAGCTGTTATAAAGCAACAAAATTGAGATATTACAACATTTATATTGCTTATTTTTTACATCTATAGCATTTAAAAATCAATCTTAAACCATTGTGATATTCGTTGGGAATTTAAAATAGACTTGGTTATAGCTGTGTATACACAGTTTGAATAAACGTGTAATGTCCTAGAATGTATTGATGTAAGTAACGATAATTCAGTGGTTTCCGAAGCTAAAAGTTTATTTGATGCGATATAAGAAATGCAATTTATTTTATGTTTAATAGTATGGTTTGCAATAGTGTCCGAATTTAACATATCAATAAACTATTTTAAACAAAGACAATTGTTTTTGTTGTGATTTCAATTTAGTCAATAAGATTAAAACTGAAATCCAAAATTTAAGATATTTTTAGACGAAACCAAAAATGCTAGCACATAATTTGAACATTTCAGAACATTTTCCTGTAAAACGAATTCGAAAAAGGAAAAGATTATATTCCAAATCAACAAAAGACGAAGTTATAAAAAAACCTGGTAGAGGAATTAAGGTGTTATTTTTTTAACACTGTAATTAATTCTGACCCTGTAAAAATAGAAGATAGGTTTAAAAGTATACCAAATATTATTTTTGATTTCAAATTAGTCACTGATATAAATTTTTTAGAAAAACATGATTAGAGACATGTTCTAAAAACTTGGAAAAGTTTTATAAAAATGATGTAGATGAAAATCTAATCTAGGAAATTTGTTTGCTGCTTGATTTGATTTAGAATGAGAGACGTAAATAACGCATAGGGCATATTGCAATACATCCTAAATAATAATTATAATGAGTTGAATCTTGAATAGAGACAGTGAGGGATGAAGCGGCAAAGGCTGTTATCCCATAATTATGATGAGTTGTTTCTAAATGTATTAACTGTGTTAAATCTTTTCTTTATGTTGTCAATTACCATAGCAAATGTTGAGCGCTCTTCCAGCAAATTAAAATTAACAACAAATTATCTTTGGTCAAGCATGTGTTCAGAAAGCTTAAATGCTTTTGATGTATTAAACATCGAAAAAGAAATGGCAAAAAATTGTAATTTTTTTAAGTAATTGTTTTATTAGTAAAAACAAAATAACGCATGAAAGCAAAATAGCGCCTGCCTTAATAATATGTGCTCATGTTTGTATATATACAGTGCCTATCAAAATGATAGGTTCACCAGTAAAAACAAAAATTATGTTGGTAAAAAGGGTTTTATTCTGTACAAAGTTCTATTTTATAAACTACATTTTTCATTCAATGTAAAATAATACATGAATAATATACAAATAATAGGACTAATAAGGAAAACTAAAATTACATGAAACAGCGGTTTCAAAAAGATAGGTCCACTGAGCCAAGCATCAAATTAATGTTGAATTTATAAGAAATTTTTATACCTTTTTTCTGAATAAGCTCATAAATCTTATTCGGCATGGTTTCTACAAGTTTTTGCATACAATTTGTCTCGACTTTTGATCATCCGGAAGAAATAGTATTTTTCAAGTCTGCAGTACTGTTGTACTACCTTCCGCCAGGATACACTGCTCTTGCGAGTATACTCCACATGTTTTCTACCTGATTCAAGTCGGGGCTGCAAGGTGGCCAATCGATAATATGGACATCATTATCCAGAAACCATTCGAAAGTCGAGTTTGCAGTATGCACTGGATCATTGTCCTATTGGAACATGTGGAATGGACACCCAATGTGCTCTGATTGTGGAAGAAAATATTGTTCAAGCAGCTGTTGATAGCCTGCAGCATTCAAATGTTTGTCTACAAATGCTATATCAGTTTTTCCTGCACCTCCGAATCCAGCCCGTACCATAACGGAACCACCACCAACTTGCCTCTTCGAGCCTTTCTATCTTTTCGCAGATTGTGCCAGCCATTCAGGTTGAATTTCTTTTCATCACTGAATATCACACGATGCTACTTTTCTTTCCAAGACATCACTTACTGTGCGAATTTCAATCTCTTTTCTGTATGCTTTTTGTCAATTTTGGTGCCACTTTCCTCTTCACGTAAACTAAAGTGCCGAACTTCTTAATCACTCTATGGACTGTAGATTTTCATATTGGAGGTTTTTGTTGTTTAGCCAAAGTGGATAAGCTCATATTTCCAGATTTTAACTCCTTTACGATAGTCCTTCTTTGTTGGGGTGTCACTTTTGATGGGCGATCAAATGATTTTGTACTGCCATAAGCTTTTCTAAGTCGCAAAAAAATTATTTGCAACATTATGCGATCTGTTTAAAAGTTTACCTATTCCTCTATTCGATTTTCCACACTTTTTAAATGCATCAATTTTCCCCTGCTCAACCAGCGAAAGACTGCAACGCCGATTATTTCGTTTCATTACAACGTGCAATTTCGTTTGATTTCAACGTGATGTTCACATCTGTTTCAATACCTCCTCAGCAGTCAGTATAATCCCGTAGTAAGACTAAGCAACGATATTTATTCAAATTTTTTGGAAATAAACGTGATTTGTGCAAAATTTTTGAAGGTTGACCTATCTTTTCGAAACAATCTGAAAATCAAATTTTGCATAAAATAAAAAAAAGAATTACTTATTTTAAAGAAATTTCTTCCTAAATAGTTATAACAATTACTGATTAATTTTCTCTACCAAAAAAGTGATTCTTATTCTCAATTAAGAGTCAAAATTTTGAAAAATGCGGGTGTACCTATCATTTCGATACACACTATATATATATACAAAAAAATTAGGGCTCCTAAATGGCTTCTTGCACCTGGGTCACTTTATAGAAAAGGCCGGCTCTGCACAAAATAAATGGAAATAAAATCCCATTATAAAAGAAAGGAAAGTTTAATTCCAAATTTTAATAAAAAGGATATTATCAACAAAGAATCTGTTTTTTATTTTGCCAAACAATTACTTGTAAGTGTCATCTATATATATTGAAATATCTGATGGCCAGAATCCCTCATATTCTTCCAGAATAAAAACTGTTATGTTGCCTCATAATATAATCACTCAAACATCTCCAATTATTTGTAGAATTTTGGCAAACAGTGCATTAAATCATCCTCTACATTTGTCTGCTTTAACATTCTGCAACTTATCTTAATTCACAAAATTTGAAATTAGGTTTTAAAAAAAGTTATTTTAATCTTGCCGAGAACAATACTCGATAGTTAAATGCCATGATCATTCAAATAATTAATTATTAAATAATTTTAAGAAGAGTTGAAAGAGAAAAGTCAAGAAGACTGTTTATTTTCTATTTAAAAAATACTACTTTTTTCTTCTTTTTTTTAATACTTTCCAGCATAAAGAAAGTATTGTAATTGTTGAAATATTCAAACTCGAGATTTTGACGAATTCCCATATTTTAGACCACCCTGAATACAAAAAAGATTCTTTTGGAAAATGTTCGTCTGCGACAAGGATAACTCAAAAACGCTTTGAGCTAGAAGGATAAAATTTGATATAAGGTCTTTGCATTAAATTTGTACTTTTCTGTCAAATTCCCAGCAAAATCCGTTGAGAGGAAGTCTGTCTTTCCGATTGTTCGAATATATTAATACAATAATAACAAAAAGAGGAGAGCTAGATTAATAAAATTCGGTACTCAGATTCAACATATATAATTTGAACATCAATCAACTGTAACAAGAGGTTAACCGTTTGTCTATCTGTGCTTACAGAAACATGTAGACGTAATAAACAAAAACAAACTGATTTCACTATTCTAAATTTGGGATGGAATTTGTTAAAGAAAAACGTAGTTTTGTGTGAAATTTTGGTTTCAAATGTTTTGGAAAAACGGGCCTAAAATGCAAATTCGATTTTCGGATATATTTAGTTGCGTGCGAGAGATTAATCGCCAAAAACTCGGCAAGTATGACATGTATTCTGTAAAAGTACTAAACTCACGCCAAAGATAAATATTTCATAACTATTACACACCAATGTCATACAAATCATCCTCTGAATTAACACCTTTTTCAGAGAGAGTTTTGGGAAAGTCATTTCTGGTTTATAATTCATTTTACAGATTAAATCTAATTTTTTTTAACATATTGAATACGTGCCAAAAAAGACTTGATAGCTTTTTTGTGATTGCATTTCGGTACTTGTTTCCTTTATTCATATTAGATAATTGATAAAATTAAATGTTTTTTGCTTCAGCATTTTTAAAATCAGCGTTATAGGTGGTATTTACTTAATCTCGACTTCCTATAAACTTTTTTTATATTAACTTGTTGACTTTGCATTGCCAGGATCACTTTTAGCGGGATTCGCTTTATAAATCATATTCGTTTCATCGAAACTTTTCTGTATACATCTAATTTTGAAAATGATAATTTCAATTCGAATTTCTAATTTGCTATAACATAACAGAATAATATTTGCAGTCGAATTCGTCTAACTAGTTTTGTCAACATCGGCAAAAACAGGCTGATTTCTGTAAAGACTATAAGTTTTTTAGAAATTAACAAAATATATTTTTGTAAAATTATTATCCCCAAGTTCTTTGTTAAATGTTTTTCTAAACAAAATTTTTTATATATATATATATATATATATATATATATATAAAAGTTCAAACCATTTTTCTCTCAAAATCGCGTGAATAGATGCGTATTGCTGGTTCATGTTTAGCTGATTTCAAAAATTAAAGAACGGTTTAACGAATAATTTTAATTAAGTATTTTTGTAAGTTAACATCCTTATTGGTCTTTAAATTAGATTACTCTGATAATCCCAGAGATCTTGAATGATTCTATTATTAGCAGAATACCATATTAAATAAATTAGGTGTAGTTTAAACGATTTTAAAAAATTAAATATGAAATTATATTTCCAAAGAAAATATAAAGAAAAAATAAATAATTATTTCAAGCTGCAAATTAATTTTTCATATCTTTAGAAGTAATAATTACAAGCTGAACCTTAGATTCAAAATTTGAATTGTAGCGATTTTTGCTTTTTATGTAAGCATGGACTGATCTTTAAGCTATCCTGATATGTTATAACTGATTTAACGCCTCTTGTAACGTCTCGATCTGGTTCGATCAAATAAAGGGTAGCGTTTTGATCAAATTAGTTTATTTACAGCTTTAATTTACAGAAAAAATACTATTTATCATCTAGGTTAAATGAAAAGTCCATGTGGAACACCACAAGAATAGTTCCTCGAGATATTTCGGAGAAACTCACGAGAACAGCTAACCAGCCGTCTAAGTCTCGCGCTGGTACCGGGGTTAGCTCCAGGAATCCACCGAATTCCTCGCGTGGAATCTTCTCTCGAACGCTCGACTTTCACCGATCTCCTCTCGACCTCTTCAACCAAAAAAAAAAAAACTCATCGTCTCTTCCCTCCTTTTCCCTCCAAAAACCCTCGCCTTTTCTCTTTTCCTTGGACTCCGCCTCTCATCCACATTGGAACATTTGGGCTGCCGATTCTCCAATCGTCGATCAGCAAAAACTTCATTGATCTACAGTTGACCTCAGGATTGTTCTTGGAATGTTCACAACGGGAAACAAAGCAGGCTGTGTCGCAGACACGATTAGTGACGGGTGGTCCTTTATCTGGACTCCCTCTAAAGGTCTAGATGTCCGTTCCTAGAAGGAGGGTTCTCCACCTGTCCATCTGTAAGCAATTACATCGCCATAAAACGTAGCCATTTAGGATACCAGTCTGGAATTGGCAATTATGGAGCGTGTGAAAAAAAGAACCCACCATGGTCAGGCCGGGAAGAAGCTGAATCGTTATACTCTTCTACCATAGAATAAGTCATTACTTCAAACAAGTTTTTCTTTGAGTTTCTCTAAATGCAATAAACGCTTAAGAAATCTGCTTAGCCACTAATTTGCTTTGGGTTTGTTTATCTTAATTTAGTATTGTGTTTCTTTGTTTTTTGTTGTTGATGGGTCAATTTTTTTCTTTGAAGACAGTAGAATGGAATAATGAAAATTAAGCAGGGTGAAACATTGATGTCGGACAGCAAATATTTGCATGATTGAACTTCATTGCCTACACTTAATTGGAAAAAAAATTAGTTAATTTTCAACTTCTTACTTGGGCTTCATTGCTATATAATTTGTCCAATATAAAAGAATTAAGTTTTTTCCCCTGGAAATCGGAATTACTATTAAAATTTTTGTCACTGTGAACTAAATTTTAATACTTTGAATTTTAGTCGATATTTTCAAAAAATAAAAGAATATAAATATTTCAGTACATCGTCATCAATTTAAAACAAAATAAACAATAAATAAATTAAAACAAAAAATTCTTCTGATCTTATTTGATTGAAAGATTTTTAACTCCAACAACTATTTTTATACCAATTTTAAGGCTGTTTTAATGCATTTCATCCATTTCGTTTTAAAATCCCTTATTTATTATAGTTATTTCTTGTTAGCATCCAATTGATATGAGTAATTATTATTTAATATGTAGAGAGATAATTTTACTATGTCCAAAAGCGATTTATAATAGTCAAACGGGGATAGTGAAAAAAAGATGATAGTTCGAAAAGGTTAAATAGCTATTCCCTTTATTAAATAGTCAAATTAAATCACTATTATATGCTTATTATATTTAAAAAAATTATTAATATTTTAACTGACTTAATTCTTTCATTGACTCTCATCCTTTAAAAGATTTTTTTTGTATACTTCGTATACGGTAAGTTAATATATAAACAGCATTCACAAAAATTGGGCCCGATAGCTCAAAACATTTTTAATCAAACAAATAAAATCTGTATTATGGATTTTAGACAAAATTGATAAATTGATCGAAATCGCTTCGGTGAAAGTCTATCTGCCAAATGGTTGGCCGCTTGCCGTTTTATGTCTCCACAAATACTTAAGCTCAACAGCACATAAATGCAAGGATTTAAATCAATAAAACTTGATGATTGATTAAGTGAATATAACTGTAATTCCGTATCTACTTTTGATTTCAATCGGTCCGAAAAAATGCCTCCAAAATGCGTATTACCACAATAGATTCTGTAAAAATGCTAAATTCGTGCTAAATATATAAATATTCATTGTTATTCCCCAACTCCATGCAAGAAATTCGTGGACTTACCCAAGATCCTCAAGGTTAAATTCATAGGCAGCGTAGGTTCCCTCTTTTTTTAAGAGAAAAGGGAATAACAAAATATTGTAATCGTCGAAAAATTTGAATTCGAGATTTTGATGAGCAGGTGCGGGAACGGGATCTTTATGAAGGGTATGAGAGAAATTTTCACGCACATCCCTCCCACTGGTGCTAAATTGTAAAATGATTTGACGGTTAATATAAATTCATTAGACTAGCTATCATGTTTTCTGTATTTCTTTTTAATTTAGCTGAAGACCTAGAAACCGAAATATAGATTAACCGCCTTTGATGTTCAACTGGTTCAGCAAAAGTAATTATTTCTAAAATGTTCAATTAAATATTTATATGCCTTGGTCTTTTAATAGCTGAAGTAAAATGCCATGCTTAAAAGCTTATCTATTATAATTGTCTTTATCAAATAAGCCTTTGAAAGAATCCCGCGGTAGGAACATTTGGCATGGCCAAAATTTTAGAGCTGCAATACATTGGATTCGAGTGGTAATCCTTATGTCCGATTTTATATAGAAAACCTCATTCAAAACTTTTTGACTTTTTAAAAACAATTGGTTTTCTTCATAATATTAAAAACCCGAATTGTGCCAAATCGTGTTAAGTCATGGATATTAACTTTTGACGTTTTACAAGGAATTTTTGTTTATTTACACTTTTTTTTATACTGGAACTGTTTAAAAATTCATGCGAATGGCGCAGATTTTCCTAAATTTGATCTTGTACAATAAACCACACTACACCATACCAATTTTATATAGAATCCTCTTACAAATTCGAAATTTGTCATTTTAAATAAGAGGGTGAAAGCATTTTATGTTCTAGTTGTTTTGTGCAAAGGGGTGCATATGTCACTCTTAGGCTTCTCTGTTAACACCTCCAGAAGTAACAGAAAAGGAAATTATGACAAAGTAAATCTCCTCGTTATAATTATTTTGAAAAAGAAAGAAATGGAAATGTTTATAATCACTAACTTAAAATTTTCAGTCAGTCAGAAAATGTGTTAGGATTACTTTCGAGAATCGGACATTATTAGATACCAAAACTGCTATCGCTGCATAAACAACAAAATATCACACGCACTGATGTTGATGATTTTTTGGCAGATAGTGCACTGCTATGGACTAGACACATAAGGTGGTGCTAATCTGTTATAAGGAAGACTACTTTCTTCTGAAGCGTGATTATTTTCTGCTAAGGAACTAGGCGCATAATTTCCTGTTAAAACACATATTTAAGTGGCGAGAGTGAAAATATTTAAAGACAGCAGCTGTCTTCCCTTATAGCCACCATCAAATTTGAATTTTTAAACATAATTAGAAAGAAGTTCTAAATTGGGCAATCTTGTGTTTTTAATTTGAATATTTTTCGTTACAAAATGAAATTACAAAAAGCTTATTTAAAATTAAATTCTCTATTCTCTATTAATTGAAATTAATTTCTCACCTCTTCCCAAGAAATATAAGTACCATCATAAATGAGGAATTAAATCGATAGATCCTTTGGGGCCATACGGATAATTGACAACTCACCTTGTGAGAACAATCTATGTTGAGACAAATTAGACAGCTTCGATAGAAATTTTCAGATGCATTTATTCTTATAATGTCTAGTAGATTAAAATGAAATTCTAAACATCTTCTCATTACAGTTTCCTCGTTCATGATATTTAAATATTTCAATTGAAAATCAACGTCGACAAAATTTTATCTTTTTCCAAAAACGTTATAAAGGATAAAAACAATCAAAAACAAAAGGGAAAATGACAGCAAGAATGAAGGAGAAACAAGGAACCAATGATTGGTGCTCATTTTAAAATCTAAAAAGGAATCTGAAAAAAAGTCCCCTTTGATTCCTTTTTAGGGAGTTTCGTATAACTTTATAAGTCTTTTCGCTTTTTAAAGCCATTTTATATCTGGCTTGCAATTTCACTTTAATTATCACTTATTCACTTAATAGCCTTAATTATTTATTGAATACAATATCTATGAGATATAGGAAGTACCAATATCATTTATTATAGCCAATTACTCCTGAATATCAGCTCTCTTATCACCTTCACATCCTTATAGGGCTTTAATTCAAAATAATTGAGTACTTTCGTTAATACACCAAATATCATACTTCAGATTCCTTTTCTCTGTCAAAAGAGAATTAAAGAGGATACATTCTGAAATATTTTTCACTGTTAGATTATTCTTTTTCATAGTTATAACTAATATCTTAACGAATGACAACTGGTTTTACCAGTGAAAATATTGTTTTCTTGTAGTCTTCTTGTCCCATTCCATAATATAAAATTTTAGTAGCATTTGTAAAAAATAAAAACGCCTTTTTCACAAGACAGGTTTCACATGAAAACATATTCGTTTCGAATCAAAGCAAATAAGTTGGTCAAATGGCATAATTTTTTTTTTACTAGAGAAAAGCATAGAGAAAATCTAGTAATCGTCGAAAAATTCGAACTCGAGATTTTGATGAATCTCCACATTTCAGACCTCCCACAGTTCGAAAAGCACATTTTTGGAAAATGTCTGTTTCTCTGTATGTATGTGACCAAAGTAATTCAATAATAATTTGAGCTTGACTGTTGAAATTTGGTATACGGTCCTTTTCCTAAATTTTCAGGTTCTATCAAATTTTGAGTAAAATCTGTTAAAAGGAAGTCCGGCTAATCGATTATACGTGAACCCGAGGATTACGAAAAGAGCTAAATAGACAAGATTAAGGCACATAGATTTAACATCGATAAAGTAGACGCCTGCCAAATTTTGTGCCAAAATTGGCAAAGAATAGATTATCTGTCGTTGTGTATTTTCAGCATGCAAACATGATAATTCAAAAATCCAATTATTTAAAATCTCATACTAAAGTGGATGTGTTTATGACTACAACATGTCATACTATTTGTGTCGAATTTTTGTTTCTATCTGTTGAGAAAAATGCATTAAAGCACAAATTCTATTTTTGGATACTATTAACCGCATGTCAGGGATAACCGCATCTCTTACATCTATAACGGGACACTATATTCAGTTAAAAATGCCAAATTCGCGCCAAAAGTTAATATTTCGTAACTAATGTACATATAGTGGATAAGTTACTGGCTTTCAAATCCGAACATCGCAGGTTCGATCCTTGGCGGAATTCAACCTACGTATTGGCACACTTCCGCCAACACCTACGCCAAATTGGTGACCTCGGACGTGATGAATTTTCAACAGCTCTCTTGGCGCCATCTCTCCATCAGCAACACAAAGTCGTCAGACTCACTTGACGCACCAACGCAAAGCCGTCAGACTCACTTGACGCACCAACGCAAAGCCGTCAGACTCACTTGACACAACAGCAACCCTCATATACTCGCCATAACGCTTGGCGCAATAAAATCGTTCGTCTCTCAACCGAACTCACTGGTAGGGGAGTATTGTGGCGACATCTTAATAAGCCAGATATTGTGGTGACATGTTAATGTCGCCACAGTACACATATACCATGAAAAGCGTTCTCTTTCATGTAAAGTTTATTACAAAGTATGCAAGAAAGTTTCAGAAAATCATTTTCCCTGTTCATGATGCAGATTTCGCATGGAAATATACTACTTTCTAATAAAAGCAATAATGTTTGTCAAATATTATAAATTTTTTTAATTGCAAGTTCGCTTTCTTGTTAAACTCGCACTTACCAAGAAAATACCATCTAATTGGGTGCAACCATTTATAACTTATCTGAAAATATTTTCTAATAACAAGCAGTGATATTCTTCTGATTAATAATAATTTTTTATTGAAATAGCCAAATCCTTATATCATGCTTACACTTCATACGTTTATTTTTTCTACACTCTATAGATAATTTTGACGAATGAATTCAAGAAGAAATTCCAAAACCGTCGAATCGTTTCAGTTGTGCATTGAATTTGTATTTTTTTATGTTGGACATTATAAAGCTGTAAAAAAGGTAATTTTCGGCTCAAATTTGTTTAAATTATTTTATTCCTGGAAAGTTGAGTTATATTTTTTCTATTATTGAACAATATTTTTACGAACCTGTAATTTTGCTTTTTCACTCTAATACTGTCATCGTAAGGATGACAGTTTTACAGTAATCTGCATTGAATGGTGCCGAGGGTGACGTCAGCGATCTCAAAACTTAGCAACAAACTTGGCGAACATTTGGCAACAAAATAGATCATACCCGAAACATCGAGAATTTTCCCGATCCGTCAATTAGGAGCCGAGATACATCCAGAATGCTCCTGATTGGTTCAGAAGGCTTTTATCCCCGCCTTTCGTCACTATATAAGGCAGCCAGTCTGCAGTAGAGTAGTCGGACCTATGCACGAGTGTGTGAATGTGTGCGTGAAAGAGATGTATGTATGTGTGTGTGCATGTTAATAGGTACAATAACACATTAACAGAATAATCCTTATTTAGGCTTAAAATTACAGTGTCATTTAACTTATTAGTCAACTTAGTCGAAGGAGAGATTAAAGGCCCCCGAGCCTAGGCGCTCTCAAAAAACCCCCCACATCATTGGCATTGGCGGACCTATGCACTGCACACCAACTTATACGAGCAACAGAATTCATCACATCAGGATTTCTAAACAAACAAAACACTGGAGCTGTCTTCCTTGATATCCAAAAAGCTCCCGATTGGGTTTGGATCAATGGATTAATCCGTAAACTGATTATTTACAACACTCCAAGCTACCTTGCCAAATTAATTGTTTCATACCTCAATGATCGAAGCAGTACATGATTGAATAATACATCCAAGCAGGCGTACCGCAAGGTTCCAAACTGGGACCAGTACTGTTATCCTGCTACATTAATGACATTCCAACACAGTTTAACACAATGTTGTGTCTCTACGCTGACGATACTGCAATTCTGGCCAAAAATCACAACGCAAACTATATCACCATCGCTCTAAACAGACATCTCGATAGTATCACCTAGTGGATGGAGAGATAGAAAATTGAAATAAATGCTGAAAACACTATTGCTGTTCTTTTCCACAAAGGCCCGAGAAATAACAGGAGCTTCGACAAAATCAAGATCAAAGGAAAATACGTCCCATGGTCTCAGGAAGCCAAGTATTTAAGTGTCATTTTAGACAAAATTAAACGGGAGAGCTCATTGTCATTACACCTCGGAGAATTTCGGAACACAATCGCGAAAGTATTTCCCCCTAATTGCTCTGAATTCTAAAATGCACAGGGACACTAAAATGCTTATTTACATTGCCTATTTACGTCCAATATCGACTTATGCATGCCAGGTGTGGGAACACACAGCCAAATTGTAGAGAGGCTTAAAATTGTAGGGAGGCAGCAGAACCTAATCGTCAGAAAAATCTGTAATACTACCTTGACAATGCCCAGCTCCCAAATATATAGAGCACTCAATTACCCTACCCTCCGACAAACAATAAGAAAATAGTTCCCAACTTCTTCAAGCACGAAAATGAAGCCCTTAAATTAATCGAAAAATACACCCCAGATCCTAAAATCAAAAGACCCCGAAATGAACTACTTCTCTAAATTGCATGCTCCTCTCAAGTTATCTCCATAGCCCAAACCCCCATTACACTGCGTGCTGATTGGCTCTGAACATACAATAGCTTTAACTCTATCCTCTGCTTGTTATGACCAATGATGTGGGGGTTCTTGGGAAGCACCTAGGCTCGATGGCCTTTCATCTTCCATTCAGCTGAAATGATAGTTAGTGACAAACAAAATATGCTGAGCAGTAATGTTGAATTATAGTAAAGAATTTATTATATTCATCCATGATGTTGTGAAAACTGATTGACGTATATTAAGTGAACATAAAAAAAAAAAACAAGCAAAAGAAGAAAATAAAAAATACGTAATTAGGGGGAAAAAAAGGAATTACGTGATGGAGTTGTTTATTCGCTATTATTTGGTGGCTTATTGTCCTAACGTGTTACATTGGCGATTGGCGGGGGGTCATGTTGTCGGTGCACAGGGGTGAAGGGTTTTGTTTATGTTAGGAGGGTTCTGGGTCTTCTCCTGTTACGATTGCTCTTGGGATCGTAGGTAGGGATTTCTAGAATCGCCTCGTTCTGGTTGGAGTCTAGTTTCCGGTAGTAATTTTTTGAAATTCTCTTGAAAAAGTCCCCAATAGTAGGCAGCCTTAGACCTTTTAAAATATTTTTGTTTCTTATATACCAAGGCATGTTTGTAATTTGCCTTGCGGTGCTGTTTTGGAGTGCCTCTAGCTTACTGATATGGGTTTTTGCTGCCGCTCCCCATACAGGTGAAGCGTAGCTAATTAGTGGCCGGAGGAGGGATTTGTATAGCAGGAGTTTGTTACTTAGCGAGAGTTTAGAGTTCCGGCCCAGTAGGGGGTAAAGTGCTCCTTTTGCTTTTCTGAACTTGTTTCTTATTGCTTCAGTGTGGGGTCCGAATGAAAGTCCTTTGTCGAGGATAACCCCGAGGTATTTGGTTTGAGTTTCCCACTTGATGGGGCGTCTAAAGAGTTTAGGCGGTGGGGGGTGTTTCTTCTCCTTGAGAACAGAACTGCTTGGCATCCTTCGCTTGTTATACACCGTGGTCTCCACGGCAGCCCAACTCATCCATCCATCGGAAGAACAGATCCTGATTGGCCAGTTCCGCACTCTTCTCCTTCCTCCCCACTAGGGGACTGCTCTGCTACGCAGAGCAAATTCAGAACAGCTCCTACCACCTGCTAGTCAACACAAGCTATGGCATTCAACAAAAGCCGTGTCAACATGCCCCACTCAACAATGAAAGGAGATAGTTTCCTGCTGAAGCGGGTTCTTCTTAAATTCCATGCGTCGTCGTAGTAGTAGTAGAGTAGTCGGAATCGACATTAGATAACGAGTCCTCCAGAGGAGAAGACAATTAGCGCGGCGGTGGGGATTCAAGCCGAAGCTCAGCAGAGTTGAATTAAGAAGACCTGAACTGAGAGGTCTGGAAGAATAGTCCTGAACGGATGACTTCTAAATCACTGTGTGGCGTACTCTGACGAAGCCTGTGTTGTGTGTCGTAGCCTTTTGTGTCGTATGGCGTAGCCTGTCGTTGTCGGGAACGGAGCTGTCCTGAACGGAGGAGTAGTCCCATTGTGCGAAATAGTGAATCGGCAGCGCAAACAAGAAGAGACTGAGGAGTAATTTCAGTCTGTTCGGGAGAGACTTACGTGATGTAGTAACTTTCTCCTGATGAATTCTGTCTGGTCGCTTTGTGAGCTGTGGGCATTATCACTACGGAATTTCTGCGTGTAGACTATTGTTGTTATTGTGGGCTACTGTCTGCAGTAGAGTCCTGCGGTGTGCTATCCTGTGTGTTCGTCTCGACTGTATATAGTTGTCTTCTGTACATAATTGTGCTGTAAATAGTTGTCGTCTTTGTGCTGCCCCGTATTCATCCTGTAAATAAACGTCATCTGTGTTGTGTCATTTACTAAAGGACTGATCATTGTGTGCTCATCTCATCTCACACCGTACATATCCACTATACAAGGAAACGAACCCGACGGATTAGGATAGGAAATTCGTAAAAATATTTTTTTTAACAAAATAACTTTTTATCTCCCCCCCCCCTCTTTTTTTATATATTTCACAAGGCATCTAAAAGGAATGAAAAATTATTGAAAAGTCCAATTTCTGAAATTTTTGTTTCCAAAGTAGTCGGTTACTTTAACAGATGACCTATTGAGCTTCATTTTTCAAAAAATTACTTGTTAACATTTTAATAGTTTATTTCAGTCTAAATCTTTTATTTTAAAAATTTTACTAACTGCATACATTTGTATTATACTTTTTAAAATGCATGCCATTAAAAATAACTTAAATAATAAATTTCACCAAATATTAACCAAAATTATTAGTTATTAATTATCCTACGTTTAAATAAAAGCATTTAATTATCATAAATTATAAATAGTAAACTTCAAATATCATTTAAAGTTAGTATTTTAAAGGAAATGGAATGGAAAATATGGAATAAAATAGAGCCAGTTAATATAAAATATTCCTATGTACTGTCAGTTATTAATTAATTATATTTTAATTTATTTAAAAGTGATTTTGAAAATTCATTGTAACCACACATTATTGTCTAAATATTTTATAGTTTGCAGAACATTTAATTTTCACCAATTTATTTATTTGACAGTAACGTTTCAAACAATGTCATATTTAAATATCTAAGGGACATTAATTGTTCCCCCATTCCTGAAAGTTTGGAGACTCCAAAATATTTTTTCCCTTTCGCTACGCCAAGTATTTCCGCCTTGAAGGTGACCTTTAGGTCATCTGGGAAAAAAATTTGAGGTTCACGCACTTTGACTCTTGACAAAAGAAATTCTTTTCTAATATGTAAGGTTTCGCAAATTTCATTAAAGAGTAGTCTCTAGTTATATTATTTCAGTCTAATAAACGTGGAGAAAAAAAAATCTTTAAAAATTCCTTTTTATTCAGTTATTATTTATCGCATCATCTACCTCATCTTTCCCAGATAAAAAACACACTTTTGTTACTTGAATTATATGAAAATGAGAAATACAGTCATGAAAGGAAAAAAAAAGGTAATTAAAGAGTAAAATTGTGCAGAGGTTCGCGACAGAATTGTTTTTTCCCCATCTGTAGTATGCATTAATTTTTCGCTACTTAATAATAGATCATTGTAAATTTTAATGATAACAATTAAACATACCTCAGCATAAAAATAAAATAAAGTTTTTAATTCCTTTTTAAACTCTTTAGAAGGTAATATTCCTATGACACCAATTTTATGACCATGCCATCTTTTTTCTTGAGTTTTTTGTGAATGTTTGTGTTTTTTGAAAGGAAATTTAAAAATTATTTATTAATATTATTTTATTGTCACAGTTACAATGAAGGTATTCTAATTTGTTCATCAAACTTTTATCAAACATCGCTGATCAAAATATCACCCCTCCCTTTTTTTCTTTTTTTGATATTAATATCGGATATAACTTTTCCTTTGTTTAGAATGTTTTTATATATATTGTTCGTTTCAGTATTCCAAGATGGCCACTTTTCGGCGATTCTATCTTCCTAAGGAGTGAGAAGTGGAAAGATGAGCGCATTTCCAGCCTTCTTCGTCATGCTTTGAACTTGACATTCACTCTCTTAAGGCCTTATCACACGGCGAAATATCGTCTGCACTTTCCGTCAACTATTTTCCATTTCTACCCGTAGAACCGGTCAAGCAAGTTTTTCATAATCGGCAACTTTTTCTAACCAGCTAGAAAATGCCGACGATAGTGATGAAAATATTGTCCGCAAGCGAAATTCAACCAATCATGAGAAACTTTTAAGTGACGTCACGATGACGTTATTTTCTGGTGACGGAAAGTGCCGACGATATTGCACCGTGTGATAAGGCCTTTAGATACCTTTCTTGTTCGGTTTTTTCCATGTGTAAGCGAATATCATATTCTTTCTGACCGCATAAGTTTTATTGTCTACGAGTAATCCGAATTTATTTTATTGTTAAATGTAAACATCCTCTTCTTTCATGTTATCTCTCACCACTATTTTGACGAATTTATCCCATCTAATGCACGCGCAAAAGCGCAGAGGGTTTTAGAAATCGTTGTCTAGCAAATTGTTTGACAACAGATTCTAATTCGCGTACGTAACAGGTCAAAAGTCAAGGTCAAAAAATGACGAAGAATACCCGAAGTGCTCATCTTTCCGCGTATATCCATTTAAAGTCGAAGTTATACGACCTGCACCCGTCTGCAGACGAGCCACATGCTGCCCTTTGACCCCTCTTGCGGTTTTCTGGGTCCCTTTGATGCCCGTCAACTGTACCGACAATTTGTCGGTAAACTGCCCAGGCATCAGAGATTCCAAAAAACTGCAAGAGGGGTCGAAGGGGAAACGCATCCTCATGGCTATGGGGGAGTGTGGTCCCCCAGTGGGTCGGAGGTCTGATTTATGACCAAATCTGTGAGGCGGCCGGTCGTGTAACCTCGGCTTAATGAGGTAGAATCATCGAAAAGTAATCGCCGCAGAATACCGAAGTGAACAGTATGCGTGGCTAGCTCTTAAAATAATTGTACCTAGAACACAGACGACTGCAGATATTACACTATACTTTTATATGTTTTAATTTGAATTTTTGCAAAATAAGAATCTGAAATCCAAAAGTTGATGAATCCAGTGTTACTCGTGATTAAAATCCATATTTAATGTTTTAAATTTAAAATCGGTTTTTGTATAAAATAGTAGAATGAGTAAATTTTTATCTGGACCTATGCATATCAATACCTACTTCAATTATATTATGAACAAACTTGAACACAATAAGCCTATAGCCTTTAAAACAAATAAAAAAAGAATAGTTATATTTTCACAGAGTTACTAAAATTTAGAAGAAAAAAACATTAACTTAAATTATCATTATTAAAAATATGATGGGTAAAAGTTTACAATTAGGTGCCCCTTGATTTTTTTGGCGATATTTTTGAAGCCAGGATTTTCGGTCCTTAATCCAACAGTAACTTTATTGAAAACAGAAGGAATGTTTCATCTCTGAAATTGTCGTGAATCGAAGGCGCACCCAAATCTACACTAAAACCATATACTGAAATATGAAACTAAATTTCTCATGATGCCTCATAATGTGCATCGTCTAGGATAACAAAATACCAAAATCCAAAAATGAATGCTTATTCAATCGTTAATAAGGAGGCTCTATCCCCTTATCACATGACCCTCCCTCCCCTTTCACTTCAAACAAACGGCTAATGCAGAAAAAAAAAAGTGCATGTATTGAATCGTAATCTTCAAATTACGGTCATATTCCTATTTCATATGTGGTGTTTGGCTTATGAACTTACCACCCCACATACAAAATGAATACTTGTAAAATAGTAAACAAACATCTGTGGTTAATTTGTTGGCATATCCACCAAAGTACCGGCTTTAATCTGAATCGGTTCATGAAAGTTATCATGTCTGGCTATATTGTTTCTACAACAATATTCATTTTTGCTGAGTGAGGGAAGTAAAATCAACTCAATAAGCCTCGCTATATCCTTTCTGGTATCTGTTAAGAAAATGACTGATCTTTATTACTTCTTCCTTGCTCAGAAAAAGCAGGTGTGCATTGTAGGACACCTGCTAACAACCTCCCCTCCCTTTTGAACGGACTCCGGACTTTTGAAACGGAAAAGCTTAGGACATCCCATTTTCTTGCAAAATCTTTTCAAACGAATGAAAGAGGTCAAGCAAGAGGTGTTAAAGGTCGCACCAAGGGAGGACACAAGAAGGGTGGGGGGTGACCCACCAGAATCGCAGGCAATATTTTGTTGGAAGAAATGTTTTGATAGGGTTGATCGCATTTGATCAAATGACGGGCTGTTTATTATCGTTTGATTTAAAAAAACTTTTATCGATTTGGTAAAAAAAATTAAATAAATTAGTTTATTTTCGTAACATTTTTTGTATCGTTAAATATCCTTCTTTTAAAAAAAAGAAGAAATTAACCCTCCATTGATTAATAATTAATTCGGTGTCCTATATATAGGGTGTCCCACAAGGTGTGCAGCGTCTAATATTTACAGATTCGCATAGGACACATCAAGACGAAAATTTTAATTTACAACATATGGGGGCCCGATTATAGCATCATAGTCTAAAAGTAAAAATCAATGTTTATTGAGAACATTCAATGCAACAGATTTTCGAAATGTCGACTGTACAAACAAATGAAACGGGCGAAATTCGAGTTATTTTCAGCAAGGTCGAGTCTGGATTCGAAATCCTTAATTGTTTTCTACAAAACATGTGTTATAATTTCCTTGACGTTGGTATTATCCTCCCATCCTTCGTAATAAGCTGTGCACCTTGGGTAAGGAAGAGAATGCTTTACATCGCCTTGGTGTACATTAGTAACGAGTTACTGACCTTTGACGTGAATTCAGCATTTTTATTGAAGTTATCATGTGATCCTTAGCAATTACTGCATGGTATGCGATTAATGGTATCCCAAAATTGATTTTTTATACGTGTAGTTCCCAAACGATTGACCAGTATTTGAAACAGAACTAAGGTTACAATCATAAAATTATATAAAAAATTTAATGTATTTAGGTCATTGCGTTTACATGTTTCTTTAAGTAGACTGACAGACGCTCAATCAACTAACGGGATTTGCTTCAGAGTCTCACAGGTATCTACACTAAACATGTTCAATTTATGTACCGAATCTTATCTAACTGGATCATTTTGTTTTGCAGTTATCATGCTCACATACGAAACTGCTGGGCATGCAGACTTCCACAGAAACAGAGTTTATTGCAACTTTGGAGTAAAGACTATATATCAAATTTCAATCATTCTGACTCTTAGTACCTTTAAGATATCTTAGTCACAGATAGATATAATTCAAAAATGCGTTTTTTGTCCCCAGTGAGGTCTAAAACATGGAGATTCATCAATATCATATTTTTTGATAAATACTATAGTTTTATATATTTCGCACACCAGAAAGTAAAAAAATTTTTATTAACTGAAATCTGTTTTCTGTGGGTTAAAAAAGAATTTCATAAATTACTAATTGGGAAAAAAAAACTAAAACGAACTAAGTAAATTTAAGAGGGAAAATAAAAGAATAGAAAAGAAAATAAGATAAGAATAGAAAAGAAAATAAGATA
>JAPMOQ010038156.1:3831340-3844468 GCA_026543055.1 Argiope trifasciata | reverse complement strand
AATAGAAAAGAAAATAAGATAAGAATAGAAAAGAAAATAAGATAAGATAAGAATAGAAAAGAAAATAAGATAAGAATAGAAAAGAAAGTAAGATAAGAATAGAAAAGAAAATAAGATAAGAATAGAAAAGAAAATAGGATAAAAATAGAAAAGAAAATAAGATAAGATAAGAAAAGAAAAGAAAATAAGATAAGAATAAAAAAGAAAATAACATAAGAATAGAAAAGAAAATAAGATAAGAATAGAAAAGAAAATAAGATAAGAATAGAAAAGAAAATAGGATAAAAATAGAAAAGAAAATAAGATAAGAATAGAAAAGAAAATAAGATAAGAATAGAAAAATAGAATCGCAGCTACAATTCTTTGAGATAACAATCTAAGTCATTCCGTTTCCTTACTTATACTAACTTAATTGGTTTTATCAATAGTCGAATGTAAATTTGGTCGTTTCAGTAATTATTTCAAAGCAATAAATGAATTAAGAGACAAATAGTGCGCTCATGATCTTTAATCACATTTGACAGATGTCTCTACTTGTTATAGACTCCTAAAAATAGAGGAATTTCAATTCCTCTGGAAAATAATGAACAGCAAAAATAATATTCCGAGTCTTGCGTTTTTGAATATATCAACCAGCTGTGAAGCTGCATTTAACCATTTGACACTTTTTTTAAAAATAATTTCAAGTAATTGAAAATAATTTACCTTCAACATTCGTAATAAAAACTCCTTCGTGTCGCAGAAGTCTGTTTTTAACAGAAAACTTAACAGTTATAATACTTGGTCATAAACCTGAATCACTTATATTAACTTAATCACATTTGTTAATGCAATTTTCCTCATTATTTTCTGATTCAATCATATTTGTATAAACATTTGGTTCTTCAAAGGTTTCCACAGTTTCCACTCCTTCATTGCAAGATTGTATAGTTTGTGATTCTTCGCCAGTTGAAGCTTGAATTGTAACTTCTGAAGTCGAAGCAATTGCATTGCCAGAATTATTTCGTAGATAAGAAGAGAGACATACTGCCGACTTTTCAAAATTTAGCTTTTCTTCTTCTTCTTTTTTTTTTTTTTTAAATCAAGTCTCCGCATTTAGAGGGATACTTCCTTGGGATAGAGATGATTATATCCAACAATATTAAATATTTTATAGAAAGAATTATCAAATTTATAAATTCAATTAACCTAGTAGGCGAGGTAAATGACGGTATTTTATGTTTACAATATGTATGTTGCACACTTGCACTAAACTGTAAGACTTCGTATATGTCAAAACCCATCTCTTGTTTCATTTAAATTTCTCCTCCTTTCTTTCCGTCTCGCTATTACCGTTCAGAACATTATTTTAGTTTTTGATCATGTTGGAGGCCCCTTAATCTCAGGGCTCTGGTACATAGCATTCATCACAACCCCCAGCTAACCGGCCCTGCTTTGATCGAATATGTTTTCATCCTCAACAGTAGGAAAATAAATGTCAAATCGTCTGAATTTGATTAAGAAAATAAATTATAATATTGAAATCGTCATTCACAATTTTTTATAAAAAATAAATTTCTTTTACCTATAGAATCTTTTCTACTAGAATCTTCAAGAGTTTATCTTTTCAGTTATCTAGATACATTTTGGTTTTAAAGTAATGTCAATTTGTTTGGCTTATTTTTTATCCATTTTAAATGCCTTCTTTTAATTAATCCTGCAACCGAAATTACTTAGATATTTCTGTTCTTTAGCAAGTGTACTGAAGTACATTTTTAGTATAAAGGATGTAAAAATGAATTTTAGCGAAAAAGATTACAATTATATGTTGTTGTTATTGTTTGACGGGGGGATTTCAAGAATTAATACAATAAAATATTTTCTTTACTGTATAAATTATTTCTCACTTGTAACTTTCCTTTTATTGATTTTTTAAACTAAATATTACAGTAAAGAAAGCAAGCTGAATGCTGTTACTGAACAGAAGTTACAGAAAATAGTCTACTTCAGAGAAATTCAAAAAATAAATCATATAATTTTGTAATAACCCTTTATTTCAAAAATTAAACAAATGAATGATATAAAATAAAAATAATATAGTAAATAACACTAAAGTTAATACATTCTTAATGATGCAAATGTTTTAATGGCAGTTAAGATATAATGATGGGATATTAATTTTTCATATAAATAATATGAATTTATTCATTTTTGTCCTATTGAAAAGAAGCTTTTTGTCTTAATATTATAAAGCACCTCTATGATTAATTGTCTAAGTCCATAAATTTCGTCTTATCTGTATTAACTTTTATAATAATAAAGATTTTTTTAAAATAGACACCACTTTAAAGATTTGTAATTTCACCTTTCTTTTTCTAAAGTTATGAAATATATATATATATACACATTACACCGGGAAAATGAGAAGAAACTTCTATCGAATACAAGATAATAAAATGTCAGTGCAGAATGTACTATGAGCAGAATGTATTATAAATACATGAGAAATGCAGCAACATATGCACAACATTCCGACAATCGAGAAGTTGACTATAGATATATATATAGTGGCATACTTGAATGAATAAGATTTAAAAAAAATTATCTTAACTGCACTTTCGTCCCGGCGATTCGTATGAAATCATTTGGCATTGCAATTTATATGTACTGAGCCTCAGTGGGATATTTATCGGGCCTGCAATGGTTCTGTAAAAAAAAAAAAAATAATTAAATTTATTCTAATTTATGATCTCAAATTTCAAGTTGCCATGAGAGAACATTATTATTTTTAAGTCATCATTTGTCTTAATTAATTTAAATCATTAACCATTTAAACCGGTTTGAAACAATCAGCCTTCTATATTGGACTCACTCTTTTTTTCTTCTGTATATATAGGATGATTTTTTTAACTTTTATTTTTAGTTTTTTTAAACTGACAAATAAAGTTTTAGAGTTTGACTTATTTTAAAATTTAAAAAAAAAATTCTAAATATTGATGCGTGCTTAATCCGATAGTCTCGTGTGATTGTTTCAAACCATTTAAAACTGGTTAATGATTTAAACTAATTAAGACAATTCGTAAGAATTCAGAGAAAGAATAATTTGGAAATTAAGTTCTAATTTTAGTTGACAATAAACCTGTATTATTTTCTAATAACCCTAAAAGCGAAAAATGGATGACACAAAAGCGATAAAGCACCAATTTGTAATCACATTTCTATCAAATATCACATTTTCTATTTATTTCATTTCATACAATCATGTGCTGAAAATTACATTTTCCTAAATTTAATTTGCAGTTGTAATTAGCTTATTATTTCATCAGGTCTTTTGTAAATGTGATTAGTAACAAGTTAATAAATGCTATTTTGTGATGCTTCTGCAGATTAAAGTTTTTTTAAAAAAATTTGAGAAATTAATTGTTGAAAAATAAATTTTTATATAAAAATATAATTTAGTAAAAATATATTTTATAATATCAAAAATATAATTTTAAATTATATTTTCAAAAATTCTTTAAAAATTATAGATCAAAACACTAGTGTCACTGAAACGATTACTTTTGGAACTACAATATAATGTAAAAAGTCAATTTTGTGCTGTAACATTTTCTCAAATAAATAAATCGTCAATTTGTTGCCTAAGCATTTTGAAGCTTCAAAAACCTCAAGCTAAAATAACATAATGATCTCACAAAATAAAGATAAAAATAATACTGTGAAAAATAGAATGATTTGAATCATCCAATATTTACAAAACTGCTTCAAAGAAAATGATGAAAAAACTTTATTATTGTTTAAAAATGGTAAAATACTTTATATGATTTTTATTTATAAATTTAGTTGATTAAATTCACCAGGGGAAAATAATTTCAGTCTCAAATTTTCTTCGTGTGATATTAAAATTTTGTTCGTATTTGTTTCTGTTGATCATACTCAAAATAAAACTACGTACAGTTGACTATAAAAGAAAAAGTCGAGCGCAAGCTATGTTTCTTCTGAATTTTAAAGAAAATAATATTCCTTTGTATCCAATATTTACAAAATAGCTTCAAAGCAAAAGATGAAAAAGCTTTATTATTGTTTAAAAATGGTAAAATACTTTATATGATTTATATTTATAAATTTATTTGATTAAATTCACCAGGGGAAAATAATTTCACTCTCAAATTTTCTTAGTATGATATTAAAATTTTGTTCGGATTTGTTTTTGTTGATCATACTCAAAATAAAACTACGTACAGTTGACTATAAAAGAAAAAGTCGAGCGCAAGCTATGTTTCTTTTTAATTTTAAAGAAAATAATATTCCTTTGTATAAATTATTCAAGTTTTATATCCTCTACATTTTGATAATAACGAAGACAACAAAAAAATTTATTTGCAACTCATATTCTTCCACATTCAAGAAATATTTGTATGTATGTTTCCGGGAATTTGTATTATTTTGTATTGTAATAAATATTGTTTATGTTTTTCTCAAATATTTCCTTTCATACATGAAATTTGAAATATTATGGGCGATAGTGATAGTACCTCAATACACCCCGAAGCTTGAGTTTTAAAATTTTTAGTTGAAGAAAAACCAGTTAATATTTTGTGTTTTTTCATATATATTTATTAGCATTCTCCTTTCTGATGATTATAAAAAAATCTGTGCACTATTGAATAGAATAAATAATTATCGTTCCCAAGAGAATTACCTTGTATTTCTGATTAAACTTACTGAATTTTCAAAAATTCTTTTTTATTTAAATAAATAAAATCTAGGATTGCGAATTTCAAGCTATCATGAGAGAACATTATTATTTTTTGTTGTTATTTGTCTTAATTTAAGTCTTTAAACAGTTTAAACTGGTTGAAACAATCACGAAACTTTTCTATTTCTCCTTTATCCCCCCTCTCTCTCTCTCATATATATATATATATATATATATATATATATATATATATATATATAAAAATAATTTTTTTAACTTTTATTTTCAATTTTTTTAGCTGGCAAATAAAGTTTTGGAGCTAGACCGATTTTGAGATAAAATAACAACTATGATGACATAATTGTACGTCAACCTTTTAAAAACGAATCTCCTTTAAAGGAGACATACATAATAATATTGCAATACTGGTAAAAGCCGATAAAATATATATGAGATTAAAAGATGATGAGGGAAATTGCTATTTATGCTTTATTCATTGACTATGTGATTTAGAGCTTCAAAACTTCCTAATCAAATCAACATCATGTTTTCCAATGATAAAAACCAGTTTTCATGAAAAATGTTTAGCCTCAATTCTAAAACACCTGCATTGGGTATTCTAACCATCTTTTTTTCCCAACTGTTTTGAGGTCAGTATTCAAATATTTATATTTAATTTCATTTTTCTTTAAATCAAATACTAATAATTTTAATTAATTGCTTCTCTGATTATTTCAAAGAGATTATTTCATTGATTCCAGCAGAATCATTGCTGAATTTCAAAAGCCTAAGTAAAAAAATCAAGAAAGTTATTATTTTATAAATTAGTATTCAAAAGATAATATTTACAGTGCTTTTTTATTTTAATTTTTACTGTCTCTTTCTTTCATTCATAGCTCGTCTTTATTTTCAGTTATTTGTTTCAATTTTTCTACATCTATATATTTTTTACATCTATCTTTACTTTCCCACGCAGCAAAATAAACGTGCAAAATTAACACTATTTTTTTTTACTTAGTTTTCATAGCTTCATTTTATGTTGTTATGATTTTAACTTCACTGACTCAATGGAAACTCTTCGGAAACTCAATGCTGATTTTGCTAATAATAAGATAAAATAAAAGTATTAAAATAAATAAATAAAATTTCGACAATGAATTCTGAAACCCTCCGCGCATTTACGCATGCGTTAGGATGGATTTAATCAGTCAAAATAAGAGTGGAAGGGAAGATGAAAGATCTTTTCATTTAACAATGAGGATTCGCAGTTTTATGAGACTTAAACATTACAGATAATTAGTTGTATTGAAGGAAAAAGGTACTAATGCCCAGTAAAATATATCAATTTTTACTTAATGTAAGAGGAATTAACATCAAATTATGAAGAGTAAATGAAAAGTTTCCGGTTTTAAAATTTGGTAATTACTTTTTTTACAAATTATAATGATCTTTTTTATATTAAAATGTTTCTTTTTTATATGTTATTGATTTTTTCGGCAACATTTTAAGATTAACTTACACGTGAAAAAAATATTAAACTAAAAAATATCTGATGGGGAAATCCAAGGGCAAAGGGGAATACTGGAAATGCGCCCATCGTTCCTCATCTCACCCCTTAATGAGACGGAATCATCGAAATGTCGCCAATTCAGAAATCAGTTGACAAACAATAAAATTTTTTGGCATTCCGGTAACAAACATGCAGAACTTTTCTAGTTTAAAGAAGCGAAGGAAGAATTATTAACAAATAAAATTAAAAATTTTGATGTTAAATGAATATTTATACATTTTCTATATATATACATTTAGATATAACAGATCCATCAATATATTTTTTTTATTTACATTAAATTGCTGTTTTAAAATAAATAAAAATTGCAACTGTTTAAGATTTGGGTGATTTTTTATGTTTTTAATTATTTAAAAAAAAATAAACTAAAAAATGTCTAATGGGGGAAATCCAAGGCCAAAAGGAATACTGGAAATGCTCTCATCGCTCCGCGTCTCACCCCTTAGTGAGACAGAATCATCGAAATGTGGTCGTCTCAGAATCCGATGACGAATAGTAATTGTGTTACGAAATTTTGTTGATACGTAAGATAATTGGAAATGCAAAAACTTTCAGTAATATCCATTTATTAAATTTCTAACTGTTTTGTTTAAAAAACAGAAACAATTTTCACCTGACGTTTAGGAACTTTGCTGCTGCTTCTAAAAACTGTGAAATTAAAGATCCTTATATCACCAATATAAAATATTCTTTATATTTATTTAAACTAAAATTTGTATGCTTTGGTTTGACGAGAGCTTTATAATCGGATCTGTTTTTATTCCATTTCAAAAACATCACGTGACAATAAAATATGGATACACATGTGTCTCATATCTATCAATTTAATGGTTGTAATATGCAGAATAAAAAGCAAAGATTTTGTTTCATGAGACCAAAGTGGAGAAAGCAATCATGTGTCTCTAGAACATTAAGATAACAGCAGAAAAAAGAACAAAAAAAATCCCATTTTCTGCAGAGATCGTGAGCTACTGATTCCGTAATACAAGAATGACGTGTCACGGGCTAAACATTCGTCACTTGATTCTTCACAAAATTAAAGAGCTCCTTCCAAGAGAGAAATTAGAACAAGAAAACCACGTTTTTTTTTTTTTTTTTATGATTTCTATAAATCCCTGAAAGAAAAGGGTAAATAAATAGAATGTGTTATTTTTTATTTCTGAATTGATATGCAGACGATAATGTTATTGCACGATTTTACTCCAATTATTATGTTATTATTTCCAATGGAGGAAAAATCACTAATACTTTATTCAAAAATTTACGAATATTCTAAATTTTTATTTAAATTGGAAGAAAAATGTAAATACTTTTGAGACTTCCAAATTGCTTATATTGAATTGGATTGATATTTTAAAATGAAAAATAATAAAAAAAAATCTTGTTTTAATTTCTAAAGACTTTCTAAATATTTTTAATTCTTGTCTTCAATCAATATAATAAAAGTAAACAAAATTCATTTATCAGAAGAATATGAAATAATCAAGAGAAAAGTTACATCAACATACCTTTATGATTGAAGATCAACTCTAATATTGCAGGATTTTCTCTGGTTGCGGTTGAGGAATTGATGCCAAATTCTTTAATTGTCTTGTGGCATTCCATTAGCTAAATAAAAGCAATAAAATATAAGAATCAATAACTTACTATAGAACACTGTAAAAAAAATCATAAGAATAGTCATAGAATCATAAAGTTAAGAGATTTGCTAAAAATTTATATGTATGGAACATTCTAATTATATTTGCTCGGACTGCAACGATGCAGTGAAGTGAATATGAATTTTTCTTTCTAAAATTCAAATTTTCTTTATTTCCACATTGTTTTTATGATTTTGTATTACAAATGAAAATATTTCAATTGAAATCTCAACAATTTCATTTATTTTACTTTTCACAATTTCATTTGTTTTACTTCTATTTACATTCAATTCCTACAATTAGTTCACTCTCTTCCTATATATATTTATTTATATATCTTGTTCAAACTTTCAATCTTTAACAAAATACTTTTTATTCGCCCACTCAATTTTAAACACATTTTTTTGAACTTGTTGTAGTGGATAACACTTGATGTTAATACAGCTTTTTTTTCAAACATTAATTCATTAATTAAATTTAATTAATTTTTAATACTTTAAATAGAATTTTATCAGTTTATAACGAAAATTGAATTCAATAAGCAGTAGCTCAATCAGTAAAATTTCACCTGAAGGTGAAAAATGCGAGTTTGATTCTAGCGAAAATTAATAATTTTTTTACACTTAATACTTTTTTAATAATTATATTAAAAAGTAATTAAAATAAAATTTTCTTTGTTGATCTAAGTAGGAGTTTTAAAAAAATTATATTGTTGAATATAAATTGTTTAAAATAATTATACTTATTAACTTTTTCGCACTTATAATTCTCTAATTTTTATATTTAATATTTTTAAAAGTTATGTTTTGTAACCATATGTCTATAAAATATGCATGATTATTCATGTTAAAGTTTAAGGCAACCCAAAGCTTAAAAGTTATATTAGAAGCATCAGGAAGTTGAATTGAAGAAATTTTTATACATATTTCATTATGAATTCAGTTTTTCTCGTAAGTTTTTTAATTCACTTTATGCTAACCAAATCTAAAACCTATATTCCTATGAACGGCTACTTAGGCAATTTCATTTAAATAAATATTCATTTTCCTAAGTTTGAGGTAGAGACTTCTTAAAATAATAAAATAATTTCTTATGAAGCTGTCATTTCAGTGATAAAATAAACACGAGCTTTCGTCCCAATGATTATTATCAGTATAACATTGGTTATTAGCGATAATAAATTAGCTTAACCAGGGTCAGTGGTGGGTGCTATGCACCTGGGCCCAGCGACTTAGGGGACTCCCCACCATGATTAAGAATTAAAACAGCGTTCTGAACAATAATATTACACATACTAAAAAGTCTACAAGATTGTTTCCATGTGCATCGACTGACGCCTTTATTAGGCAAAGATATCAGTGATGTCTATAAAGAAACGGGAAAATTTATTTCTCAACTAGCCGCCTTTGGCGACCAGCTGGTTCGCCATGAGTAATGCGTTCTAAAATTTTCAATTAAATCACATATTCATTAGCCTTGAAGTAATTCCGGGCATTTATTGGCCTGAAATTAATATTTTCTTTAAGATGATGGACGGAAAGTTCTAAAAGAACCCGTTTTCTTGATAATATTCTTTAATTTTATAAATCAGTCAGTTTTAATTATCGGTTATGCTTCCAAAATATTAAAAATGTATTTTTCGGTGATGTTGCCAAAATATTAAATATGTTTTTGAAAAAAAGCGAAAAAGCGAAAAAAAATTATTAAATTAATGATACAGATATTGCAAACGATTATAGAAATATGCCATTAGGTCGGGAGTTCAATGCTAAATTCCTGTCTAAATTCAATCAGGTTTACCGTAAATAAAGAAGATTTATTGAATTAATCATTTAGATATTGCAAACGATTATAGAATCCTTTGCCTTGCATTTATTTTTTTAGAAAGTATCACTTTTTATATTTATGTTATTTTATCCAATTCTGTGCTGAAAATATCATTTCTTTAGACTTGATTTACGATGATAGTTTTTTTATTATTACTAGCTGACCCGACAGACTTCGTCCTGTCAAAAAGATTTGTAATGTGGCAGTTCTTGTGCCTACGTACTTTAAAAAATTCTCCTGAACAGAACCGTCACCCTGGTGATAGGGCGTTGTGAATAAAAAATAATTAAATAAAACATATATAAGGATTTAAAAGTAAGTAATCGCTTTATTGTTAATCATGTGAATCATAATTATTATTATTATCATTGTAGTGCTTTGTGGTATACGATGTTTTTTGTTTGATTACCTGGCGCATAGATAAACAAATCTGATGGTTTTCCAACACGGGAACAGGCAACATACAATTGACCATGTGAGAAACATGGGTTTTCTAGATTAATACCACAAACACTTAATGATTGCCCCTGGGACTTGTTTATAGTCATAGCAAAAGCAAGCCGCACTGGAAACTGTAGTCGTTTAAACTCAAATGGCACATCAGTCGGAATCATTGGGATGCGCGGTATGAGAACATCTTCTCCTTTATACTTTCCTTTGAGTATAGTTGCTTCTATCACATTGTTTAGTAATTTTTTTATCGCTAACCTTGTACCGTTGCAAAGACGCGGTTGGTTGATATTTCGCAACATTATAACCACCGATCCAACCTTTAATTGAAGATTGTGAGGTGGCAATCCTGGCAAATCCAGCGAGTTTAAAAATTCCGGTGGATAGTTGACTACATCATCTTGATTAGTAGCCGAATCAACTGATTTATATATCCTCAATTCGCCTGTAATTTGTTCTTGAATTTTGAAATTTAATTCATTTACATCTATGTTTTTTGCAGCCAGTATAGCTCGTTCGCTCAACCAATCATGGTTTGTTGTAATTTTGAGAAACATCTGGAAACACCTTCTGAATAAGTTCATCTTTTGATCGAGTTAACTGACAAAAACTTTGAGGAAAGTTAATACAGCCAGTCAACATGTCTATAGGAAATTTGCCATTACCAATGTCAATGAGTTGTTTAGAGAATATGTTTCCAGATTGGTCATTTTGCAACTCGACACGCATATTCTTGCTTAAATGAAGTACTTTGACATGTTTCCACAAATTGGAGGACTTTAGACATGCATTGAGTTCATCAGCTGGCGTTGATCGTGGAATCACTGGCAATGTTTGACGAAAATCTCCTGCTAATAAAATCATTGCACCACCAAATCGGTTATTATTGCTCCGTAGATCTTTTAAGGTTCTGTCTAAAGCCTCCAAAGATTTTTTATGTGCCATCGTGCATTCATCCCAAACAATCAATTTACATTGCTGCAAAACCTTTGCCATTGCAGAGTTCTTCGAAACGTTGCAGGTTGGAGTTTCATTGCTTTGCATATTTAATGGCAATTTTAGTGCTGAATGGGCTGTTCGACCACCTTCAAGCAAAGTTGCTGCGATTCCCGACGAAGCGAGTGCAAGTGCAATTTTATTTTGTGAGCGAATTGTTGCTAATATTAATGAAATCAAAAAAGTTTTTCCTGTACCACCAGGTGCATCTAAGAAGTAAATCCCTCCAGTTTCATCATTTGTTACTTTCATAAGAGTTTCAAATACATACTTCTGTTGTTCATTTAACAGTGGAAGATTTGTTTGAATTAATTCTTTCAAAGCGTTGAGATCATACATTTTTTCTCGATGCAACTCTTGGTTAAAAGCGTCATGCATTGGACGATTGGGCGCGGTCAGGCCTAATTGAATTAATAGTTTGTTTGACATTATCAAGCACATGTCCTCAATTGAAATCAATGCTTCATTGTAAATTTCTTCACTGATTTGTATATTTGGATTTCCCATTCTATTCCGTATTTGTGATATAATCGCCGACATTTCAATATGTGATTATCTTCATTTTCCCGAATCATTAGGCGGTATGAATAATAGTTCATTGAACTGACTTTTTTGTTGGTTTGAGAACCTGTAAATAGATTTTGTTTTAATAACATTCAAATATAAAATTAAAATACATAATATAATGACTGAGATATTATCGCCATAGCTAAATTAATATTTTAGTTACCTGTAATGGGATTTATCATTTTTATTGAGAAATCGTAGCCATCTTCACCTTGCCAAAATATAATGGGATATTGCAGTGCATCATATGAGCGGTGTGTTTCCTTTATACGTTGTAATTGATCATTCCGACGATGTAAAACAATATCACGGGATTCTAAGTTTTCTCCAACTACAACGATAGCAACTTCATCAATAGTTGGTGCATTAAAACGTCTTGTATGTTGACCTGCAGGTGTTTTATCAGCTCTGATTACAATTTTGTGATTATCGGATGGCATCAGATCCAGGGCAGTTTTAAACAATATAATCAATTGATTGTGTTGATGAAATAAAGTTTGTAATTGTTCTACAATAGACCTCTTTACTAAATTGTTATGTGCACAACGCAGATCAATTTCTTGTGGTGAATTGCCCATAAAATAAATTTGCATGAATTTGTTGTCGCTATCTGACACTGGTAACAGCGAACCTGCTCTGTGATATATTTGCCCTTGTATCTGTAAATAAAAAAAAAAATATTATGGTGTGGTATAAATTAATGGATTGTCAGTGATCAAACTTAAATAATATTTGATCTTAAAAAGTATATATTTAGTTTTAACTAATATCTATCAAATATAAAATATAATAAAAGTGTCACTGAAACTGAATCACCATATAATATAATGACTAAGTGATATATAAGTGATTAAGAAATTGAAGATTAGTGACACATCTTAACTTTGGTGACAGAAAATTTTGTTCGCTAAAATAATTATGAGTAACTGCTATAATACATACTTTGAAAGTTGGCATAAAATTTTCCCGAACTACATTTGTTGCCCCAAATGAAGTCATTTGAAAGCAATTGTTATATTGTTGGATATGTGTCAAAAAGTGTATAGAATCTGTTCCTATTCCTGAAACCAATGAGTACAATGGTTCTGGTGGTGGATCCAATGGTATCAATTTCACTTTACCATTTGCGCAACACAATCCATTGGCTTCGTTTTTGTATTTTAATGCCTTACAGTGTGAGCAAACCGAGTTCATAGAACCAATAACAACACATTGGTAGTTACTGTAGTCAATTGACACATCGTAACTGAAAGCAGCTCGATTCAAACTTTCTCGATTATTAGTTGAATGTCGCGCTCGCGCTTCACGCTTTTGTGATATCCGAATTCTTTCACGTTCATTTCCGTCGTCACGTTCTTGTGCAGTACGATTAGATCGGTAATTAGCTTGGTTTGTAGCAT
>JAPMOQ010038156.1:3801974-3831330 GCA_026543055.1 Argiope trifasciata | reverse complement strand
TTCGTGTATCAGTTCACAAAAGCAAACTCAGTAGATTAGGTAACAGACAACTTTTTTTTTTTTTTTAATTTGATATGACTTGAAGTCAAATCCTTTTAAGCCGTACGAATTGTTTTATTTATTTAAAATTTGGATATTAAAAATAACAAAACACTGTTGGTAACGCGATTTTTGTTTTACTGATGTAATAACGTGGAAACTGATGCATTTTATCTCGCGTGCCGAAACTAATACAAAAGAAACGCGAGTTTCGGAACGCGACATTATTACTTTATACCATAGCAATAAATCTCAAATTGACTACGTTTTAGTTACAAATCATTTGTATGGGAAAAAGAAAAGGGCTATTTTTAGGGTTTTTCAAGCAATAATTCTAATTTTTCTCGCCGTAAAAACCATCCTTGAACTTCAACGAACATTTTAAAAAAAGATTTGGCCAAATTGGTCCAGGCGTTGTTGAGTTATGCGCTTACCAACACATTTTGCGATTCATTTTTATATTATAGATTATTTGAACTTCCGTCATTGTTTTCTTTTCTTTTATCCGGTCACGTGATCAAAAAAACATAGTTAAAATATTTCTTTAAAAATTCGTTAAAAATAGAGGCTTAAGTTATACATTAAAACACTGATACCATTAGAAAGCTAATTTTTTAATCTTTAAATTGATGTAAAAATCATGTTTATGCGATAATATTTTCGGAAGTTATAGCGGAAAAACGTCGAAATTTCGCTTAAATTTTAATTAATTCAAATTCTAATTAAAAATTCGAAAAAAGGGCTCCGAGGTGCACATTCTCGACCTCCAAAGTGTACATGTACCAAATTTGGTAGCTGTAGGTCCAACGGTCTGGCCTGTAGAGCGCCAACACACACACACACGCACACACACATTAAGCTTTATTATAAGTATAGATATAGATTAGGAAGTCCCTATTAAACACGTTAAGAATGAGAGCCGAGCCCGGCGCCTAGAAGTCGAAGCTGAGGTTGGGTTCAAATGGACTTGCAAATCATCAGCTGTCTACTTTTGTCTGTATCTAATGTAATATTTTTTACAATCCTTTCCATTGCCAGTTCTAAATATAACAAATGCTGAACCCTCTTTCAGCAAATTAAAATTAAATAAAGGATTAACTTCGTTCAAGCATATGGATATAACGCTTAAACGATCTTGCTATGCTAGTATTAGAAAAGAAATTGGAAAAAGTGTTATTTTCATGCAATAATTAATAACAAAAACAAAATCACGCATTTTAAATATGCAAGTGTTCGTTTGTTTTACTTTACTAAAAATTTAGGGCCCTAAATGATTTCTTGCATCCGGGCCCCTTCATAGAAAAGGCCGGCTCTGAGCTTAACAGATAAAACAAATTTCCAAATCACCTTTCACTTTCAGTAAATTATTTTGAACTAGCCGCCTTTGGCGACCAGCTGGTTCGCCATGAGTAATGCGTTCTAAAATTTTCAATTAAGTCACATATTCATAAGCCTAGAAGTAAATCCGGGCATTGATTGGACTGAAATTAAAAAACTTTTTTTCCATGATGTTGCCAAAATATTAAATATGTTTTTTTAAAGAAAGCGAAAAAAGAAAAAAAAAATTTGATTAAATGATTTAGATGTTGCAAACGATTATAGAAACCTTGGCTTTGCATTTATTTTTTTTAGAAACTACCACATTTTATAATGGAAAAAAATATTGAATTAATGATACAGATATTGCAAAAGATTATAGAAATATGCCATTAAGTCGAGATTTCAATGCATATCCTGTCTAAATTCTATCAGGGTTACCGTAAATAAAGAATATTTGTTGAACAAATGATTTAGATACTGCAAACCATTATAGAAACCTTTGCTTTGTACTTATTTTTTTAGAAAACATCACATTTTATGTTTCTTTTATTTTATCCAGTCACGTGCTAAAAGTTGCATATCTTTAGATTTGATTTGCGATGATAGTTGTTTTTTTATTTGAACTTCCGGCATTGTTTTATTTTATTTTATACAGTTACGTGCTAAAAAAACATGGTTAAAATATTTCTTTAAAAATTCGTTAAAAATAGAAGCCTGAGTTATACATTAAAACACTGATACCATTAGAAAGCTAATTTTTTTAATCTTTAAATTGATGTAAAAATCATGTTTGTGCGATAATATTTTCGGAAGTTATAGTGGAAAAACGTCGAAATTTCACTTAAATTTTAATTAATTCAAATTCTAATTAAAAATTCGAAAAAAGAGCTCCGAGGTGCACATTCCCGATCCCCAAGGTACTGTACCAAATACTACTGTACCAAATTTGGTATCTGTAGATCCAACAGTCTGACCTGTAGAGCGCCAACACACACACACACACATTGAGGTTTATTATAAGTATAGATAACCGTCGTGTCGATAAAAGAAAATAAATCTTAGTGACTTGGTCAATACATCCCCTCACCTCTCATAATCTTGCAAAAAGCTTGTTAATATTCATTGGAGAACATTCTTCAATGGTGTTCATTTCTCTTGTTTATCATAATCAGGCCCTCAAATTCCTGAAATGAGATATCTTGTAAGATGATAATATAACCGGCTGGTTTGGATCATTGACGGATTACCGACAATTGCACAGGTCTACTGAACTAAAGGAGGAGGAGACACAGGTAAATCGATCAAAAACTATCATTGTCCTAATTGCCCTATGTGCACCTGTCCGGTCACTCTGAGAAAAGACGGTTATTCCCCTCAAACATTTATCAAAAATCTGTTCAGATTCACTCGAGAACATTCTTCAATGTTGCTACGATTCGTTTCTTACAATATTCAGGCCATCAAATATATTTTTGAAAAGAGATATCTTATAAGATAAATGATTTATTCTGTGGAGCTTTGATGAATGACGGATGATTGGCTAGACAGCCTTTTCTAAAATAATATATTCCTTTGAAGCGAAGTGTTCCGTTGCAGGAAATATTTAACTTTGCTTGCTTCTAATGATAATGTCGTGTCCATGTTTCCACGGAAAGGGGTGTAGTAGCTTCTGAGGTAAAGACCCTGAGCACCCGAGGGTAGAGGTTCAGCTCAAATGAAGATGATACACACACATAAATTCGCTTGCACAAGCCCTTTTTACAGGGGAGGAATATTCACACATCTCACAGATAGAACACAGAACAATTATGCTGAAACACGAGACGCCTTGATCACAGGAAAGACGCGCTACCCTTAAACCAGCGCGTCGGCTTGCTTACTTTTAAAATTGTTAAATTCAGTTTTAAATGGAAAAAATAGCTTTCATTTTTAGCTTTCTTTTTTAATCAAGTAGATCTAGCTTTTTCAGCTGTAGTGTACTGCCTAAAAGTCTGTTTTTTCCAAGAAATTTTGTTAATATTTTTTCCAAATAAAGAAAAAATTTTAGAAAAAAAATTATCATAATTTTGTTGGTTGTATCTTAAACCATTTAATCAATAATTTTTTTAGGAGAAATCATACGTATAATTGGTGGATAAAATTAGATGTTCCACCAGCTGGCACACTACGCTGTTCGCATTACACAGTGAAGTTCTATAACGAGAAGACAACACCTGTGTCCAACAGGTGTCCTCTTTCGCTCAGTTTCCTGCTCCCTCTTTTTCTTGGAAAATTAACTCAATTCAAGGAATATTGCCTGGAAGGGTTAGAATTCTTGGAAATGACAGATCCTGTCTTTGGTGTTCCGGAGTTATTTATTGGGGGAAGGGTAACAGTAGCTTTGGTTTTTATTTTGAGTTTTGCTAATGCTTGCTTTATATAATTGTGTAAATATTTCTTAATCATAAATATTTTAGTCCATTTTTTATTTTTAATATAATTGTAGTTCAATTTTTATAGTAAATTAGCTGTATGGAAAATGGCGCGGAGCGATTAACTAATTTTTTCCAAAGACCAAAAATGCTTCAATCGTTGTCCTCGCATATTGAATCTGAGCATGCCTTCTTTGGTGCACATTGGGTCATGCTAAATCTGCTACATAGGTATAAAGTATCGTTTTTTTTTTTTTTTTTTTTATTCAAATGCAAGAGATTTTACTCATTTTCCTGCTTCACTGCAATGCTCTCTTTGTCACACTTTTTTTAAGTGTATATGAATTGCTTGCAACCTTCAATGATTGCCGATCTTCAAGAGACGTCATATCAGCATCCAATCAGCGTTAGACATGGATTCCCTCACATTTTCCGAAACAGGCTGTTTGTTCACTTCGCGAACTTTCAACGCCAGTTGGCGTAACGCGCATGTCTAATTTTCCTATGCCAGTTGCGGTAATGCAATGCAGATTGGAAATTTTTTATTTCCTTTATTCTGTTTTCTTTTAATTTAAAAGTACTTCAGGGTGAATCCGAAAGATCGTTTAAATAACAATATTTGATTTTAAATACATCAAACCCAAAGAAAATTAATATAATAATTTGAAATAATCGGTCGAAATTCTTCTAAGCCTAACCTCAATTCTGTTGGGGAAAAAATCAGGAGCCTTACTCATCTTTGGCAGGATTTCGCCACAGCTTTTTGGCGCGAAAGTTAGTTTTTAATGAATAAAACATTAACCACTCAATTAACTGGAATGAAAATTAGCCTAAGTTCTATTCCTGACTATGATCTATCTTTGTGCTAAATTTCATCCAATTTTGTTCAGTTGTTCAGGCCTGATGTAGTAACAAACATCCATCCAAACTTTCACATTTACATATTAGTATAGATTATTGAGTAACAGATAGAAAGAAAACTTTTCTTTACATAGTACTAAATAGCAGATTGAAAAAAAAAATTGAAGAAAAAACAACAAATAATTATTATGAAGTAAGTCTCATGGCCTTTAAAGTTTCCTCTTAAGGTTATTTGATGAACGGGCTCTAGCTATATATATATTATTTTCCCTTTTATGATCGTTAATCAACAATTATCTGGTTTTGTTGATGATAACTAAGGTTCAGACAACTTCAACGACTACCCTACGAAAGCTTCTAAAAAAATCCTGTTCCAAGAATTTCTATTTTATGACTATCCTAAGAAAACTAAAAAAAAATGTATATTAGTGAGTAACAGATAAAGAGAAATATTCTTTTTGCATAGTATCGAATATTAGACTTTAAAAAAAAATTGAAGAAAGAAAAAATTTTAAGTAATTATTATTTTTTTTAAATTACCTTGTTTCCCTTATAAAAGAGTTCAACGCTTGGAGTTTTTATGGCCTGCCTATCATTGACCATATCTGTACTGATATATTTCACCATCCTGTGCAGTTCCCAGATAGTAATGTCCGCTTTCACTTTAGCCATCATTCTATGATCAGACTCTGGTTGACAATGGAAGTATAGGTACACAGATTGAGGATCAGAATTCTAGAAAAAAATCGGTCGTTTGCAATAATATTTTTATAAAAAGTCGTAAATATTTATATATTTTTAGAAGTTTTGGTCTTTAAGAGAAATTAACATAGAGCTGGGATACTGATAGAGGAAGTGCAACCCTACTTTCGTGTAGGACAAGATAAAATCACGTGACTGTGGGACAGAATTTGTGTTAGCTGTAACCACATTCTCCGTTCCCCATTATATTTCAATGGCAGATTTTTTCCCGCTTTTAACTGTTAGAATTTAAAACTTATTTAAGCCATGATTACCTATTGCTGTGCAATTGGATGCAAAGAAAAAGCTTCTAAGGATAGTCCTTTATCATTTCATAGGTATTTACAGTCAACATATTCTGAATATATCCATTTTAAGTCAATTAAAAATTTCCTAACATCGATCACTCAGTGATTTTGGTGTTATAACTCAATAATATTTCATAGTTTGGCTTAGTTATTATATTGAATTTATTTAACATGTTACTAGGCTTCGTTTAAACTGATGTATTTGCGATATATTTTGTTACTTGCTTTATTTTAATCTCGAATGTGTTGCAAGCGCTTGACTACAAGCTTGGCGGGACTTTTTCTCGCCAATGCAAGTGTTTACATAAACATTATTGGCCGATTAGTAATTGAGTGTTTATTTTAATGCAAATAAAGTTCTTTAAAATTTCCAATATGTTGTTTCTTTTTAACCACAATTATTGTATTATATCGTGAACAATATTAAATCCAATCTAAATTTTGCAAAACAATTTTTTATGGCATTTTTACCTTATAGAACAATTTTCCTTAATAATGCTTTATTAATAAAAGCGTACAATAAAATCTCAATATTTAATTACAAATATAAATTAATAATTAAAGTATTTGTAATTTTTATCATTTTTTGTTGTTGTTTTGGTGATTTTAATAAGCACTAGTTTAACTGTTGATATTCATTTTGTAAAAAATGTTCTATATTTATAATTTATATTGCAAATATGAATAAAAACATTTTTTAAACATTTAAAAAAAAAAAAAAAGACTTATGTCACTTTAATAATCTGTTTTTAAAAAGCTGGTTTTTATCTGTTTGAGAGAATGATAGAAAGCATTTGAGCATCTAATGTAAAATCTTGAAATGTTTTTATCAAAGAAAAGAAATAAAATGTTTATTTAAGGAAGAAAAATAATCACTTTTAATTATTGCACAAAAACAAAGTAAAAAATCTAAATATAATTTAACTCGAATACTTGTGTAATATATATATATAAAATAAAATCTTTTTAGGAAATGAAATTATATATATATAATATATAATATAAACTGTTTAGGAAATGAAATAGGATTTATTTTTATAGGATTTCCGGTCGGTTTAACCGGAAATGAAAACCGACTGGACTCATTGCCGGGAAGCAAAATGTTGCGCTGCAGTTTTTGAGTATGCCAACATTTGCGATATGGCGCCAAAAAGGTGCTCTTACTCCCAGATTTTTCTACAGTCACATGACTCATGTTGGGTACACTTTTTGAGACAGGAAACAAGCTACTAGCTCCCTCCATTCATATATCAGCTCTATGGAAATTAATCTCTTATTCCTGGTCTAGCATTATTAAACAAAATCATTTTATGTTTTTTTTTTTTTTTTTTTTTTTTTTTTTTTGCAAAAAAATCACAAAAAATATTATTTAAAAAAAGGATAATTTATCACGCATATGAAGCTTTTATAAAGTTGTTCGAAATATTCCTTTGAAAGGGAGGGGGGAGGAATATAGATTTTAATAATTAGATATTTATAGCCCGATATATTTATTCAGATTTGATATTTACCCAGATATCCATATATATTTATAGCCCGATAAATTTATCCAGATCAGATATTTACCCATATATATTTATCCAGATTAGATATTTGCCCATATATATTTATACAAATTAGATATTTACCCGGAGTTAAAGAATAAACTGAAAGGGGAAATAAAGTATATTCAGTATTTCAATATAAATTAAAAACTAGTGTTCAATTTTTAAATCAAATTAACTTACAGAGGTTCTTTGATCCATTTGTATAATATAGAATTAAAAAAATCGACTTTTTCTAGATGCTAGTAATAACTCGAAGCGAATTCTTCGAAGTGCAAGAACACTGACAATTCACGGCTATGGACCAGAATTTGACATTATTGCAGGAGATTGGTCAGTTGTATCGTTTACCTGTATTGGTCATCGGTGATAGGGTTGCCATAGTTGTTTTCTCTTAGGACGTTTTGAAAATTTGACTACCATAATACTAAATACCGCCAAAATAACTTAGGCTGTTCAATATAATTGAAATTTCAAGTAAATTTGCCCCATAAATCGTTTCAGTTTTTTAAGAGTATAAAAAATAATATGGAGGAATTCTGCATTTTTGTTAAGAATTTCAAAATAAAAATGATGATGATAATTTAAATTCTAATTCTCTCTCTCTCTATCTATCTATCTATATATATATATATATACAAAAAAAAAAGACTGTCATTTTTCTCAAAAAATTTTTCTGCTGAAGCTTTTTCGATCGTATTAAATGTATTTAGATTATTCAATAATTTAAAAAATAATTTTAATTAATAAAAAAACAAAAAATCCCCCAAGTTTTAAAAAAAATGCAATTTTTATTTGTATTTTACAGCAATTTAATGTAAATTAAAAGTTATATTTATGGATCTGTAATATCTCAATACATAAAGAGAAAGTATATAAATTTTCATTTCACATCAAAAGTTTCAAATTTATTTATAAACTAGCCGCCTTTGGCAACCAGCTGGTTCACCATGAATAATGCGTTCTAAAATTTTCAATTAAATCATATATTCATTATCCAAAATTTAAGAAATAGTTAAAGTTAAAAGATTCAGTTAGTAGTTAAAGAATGGGTAACTTAATTCGGAAAAACTTTTTGAGTTAAATGCTCTTATAATTTATCGATTATGATTCCAAAATATTAAAAATGGTTTTTTCGGTGATATTGCCCAAAAGTTAAATAAGTTTTTTAAAGAAAGCGAGAAAGGGAAAAAATTATTGAATTAATGATACAGATATTGCAAACGATTATAGAAGTATGCCATTAAGTCTGGATTTCAATGCATATCCTGTCTAAATTCAATCAGGTTGACTGTAAATAAAGATAATTTATGAAATTAATGATATAGATATTGCAAACAATCATAGAAACCTTTGCTTTGTATTTATTTTTTTAGAAAATATCACATTTATATATATTTTTTATTTTATCCGGTCACGTGCTAAAAGTTGCATATCTTTATATTTGATTTGCGATGATAATTGTTTTTTTATTTGAACTTCCGGTATTGTTTTATTTTATTTTATCCAGTCACGTGCTAAAAAAAACATGGTTAAAATATTTCTTTAAAAATTCGTTAAAAATAGAAGCCTGAGTTATACATTAAAACACTGATACCATTAGAAAGCTAATTTTTTTTAATCTTTAAATTGATGTTAAAATCATGTTTGTCCGATAATATTTTCGGAAGTTACAGCGGAAAAACGTCGAAATTTCGATTACATTTTAATTAGTTCAAATTGTAATAAAAAATTCGAAAAAAAAGGGCTCCGAGGTGCACATTCCCGACATCCAAGGTATACATGTACCAAATTTGGTAGCTGTAGGTCCAACGGTCTGGCCTGTAGAGCGCCAACACACACACACACACGCACACGCACACACATTGAGCTTTATTATAAGAATAGATATAGATAATTCATGCTTCTCAGAATTTGGGAAGTTCTACATGTTCTTTATCGGTATGCTAAAAAATGTTACTGTTCGTCAACAGATTTCTAAGACGACCACATTTCGACGATTCCATCTCATTAATAAATGAGAAGCGATTAATGAATTTCCAGTATTTATCTTTGGCTTTGGATTTCTCACATTAGATGCTTTTTAGTTTAATTTTTTTTTTCATGTGTATGTGAGTGTTGTGCCATTTCTGAAAGCTTTTTGTTTTGATTCAATATTTTGCAAAAAAGTAATTGCCGAATTTTAAGAACAGGATTTTTTAAATTTATTCTTCATAATTTAATGTTTATGCTTTTTACATTAAATAAAATTTGCTCTGAAATATTTTACTGTGCCTTTCCTCCTACATTACTTATTATCTGTAGTGTTTGCGTCTTATAAAACCGCGAATATTTCATGTTAAATGTAAACAACTCCTTTTATCTTTCCTTTCACTCTATTTTAACTAATTAAAGACATCCTAAAGCATACTCAAAAGTGCGGAATGTTTTCCATTGTTAAGCCCCCCCCCCATCTTTGAGTTCATTTTCCCCTTAGAAATAGCATAACAATATATTCTTCTTTTTATAATGCGCTGCATATAAAGTTTTATTTCTAGCTAATCTTTTTTTGGCGATGAACAGGTTCGATGGGAACTATTGATTATATTGTCTTTCAGATGTTCTGATTATTGCATACATAGACTTTCTAGTTCAAACCAATCTATTCAAAGCGTCTTTAAATTACACAAATATTAAACAGAATCCTTTCTTTTTTCAATTCCTATTATTAGTTACAATCCACTCATTATCCACTACATCCACTCAAGTTCAAATATATATTTTCAAATTTGCAATGGATGGCGGTGGTTTTTTTTTTTTTCATAACATTAATTCATTAATTAAATTTGATTAATTTTTCCTACTTTAATTAGTAGGCCAAGCTGGAAATTTTAATAAGTAACATAAAAGTAATATATAAAACTTGTAGTAGATGACACTTAATGTTAATACAGTTTTTTCAAGTATTAATTCATTAATTTAAAAAAAAGTAATATCACTGGAAGAATCCTCATCATCAATGATTTGAAAGTAAGAGAAGGCACTTAGGGATTTTCAGTTAAAATCCCCATACTATAATTCAAACTTTCATGCATTCGCTTTTAATCAATGTGACTTCCGGTTTGTGACCTTTAGGATGTTAGGAAAGATAAATTAAAAAGCTACTAGACAAACCACCACATCAACAAGAAAAGAAATGGTGATAATGGAATATCTAAGAGCGGATGGACATCGAACAATTGGAAAAGTACCCTCAACTACAAATTAAGAAAAAAGATAGAACCAAAATATGAAGTCTAGAAGGTAGAAAAGTTAAGAACGGAAACCAAGAACGTGTTTAGTCGTGAAAATATACTCAAATACTACCTACAGCAGAATTAGGTTTTTTAAATGAGATATATTACAAATTGTGTGACCAAACTAAGACACCAATAAAAAGAATGCCCAGAAAAGCATCAAACCAGTCTAGTGTATCATAAATGTTAGAGCATATGCCCATATCAAATAAGTCTCTAAATACAAAAAGGGTTTACTTCTTTAACGGAAGAATAGGCAAGCCATTTCGGTGCTTTTTTTATTACTGTTATTAGAAAGAAATAATATAGGATTGTAAAATGCTTCCTTGAAATAATGCAATCTTTATTTTTCTTTTGTCTTGAAAAACTTATTATTCAAATTAAGAAATAAGTAAATATTTTAATTGGACATTTTCCAATACATTTTATACTTTGGTTTGGAAACCCGTCATATTTTCTATGTAACAAATTAGATTTAATAAGATTGTATGAGTTAAAATAATCATGATATCAGGCGAATTTAATTTAATAAGTAAAAGGGCGGAACGTAAATGAAACAACGCCAGATTTGGCTGCGTTTCGCTTCTTCAAAATCCCGAAACTGTTGCCCACACCATAAGTATTGTAGAGCATAACAGGGATAGCGCAATTAATTTAATTTACCAAATCCAAGTAAATGTGTAGTTAAGCTAAAGAAAATTTGCTGGAATAACTTGCAGGGGTTTACTCTCTAATACGTTTCGCGCACTCTAAAAAAATTTAGCACTCTAAAAAACGCCTTACATGACAATAGTGTACAATATTTACTACGAAATATTAACTTTGGCATTTAATTTAGAATTTTTGCTAACTTTATCATCTCTATCCTGCCGAGTTATTTGGGGATTAATTGCTGGCACGCATTAATAGTATCCAAAAGTCGAATTTCTATTTTAGTCATGGTTTCCTCAACGGATTGAAACAAAAATTAATATGAAACTGAAATTGTAGTGTCAAAATCTCATACTAAATTTGAAATTTGATATGTTTCAAACAAAGCGTTTTCGAATGATCGCATTTACATGTTTCTGAAAATACAGACAATCAACCGTCATTAAATTTGGTTCAAAATTTCAGATATCAATACGAGAGATGTTAAATCTATGTAACGAATTTTATCTATCGAGCTCTTCTCATTTTGTAATTACCGTGTTATCTAATATTCGAACAGTCGACAGACGGACTTTCTCTCTGTACAGATTTTAAAGAAACTTTAATAGAAATCCCAATAATCTTGGTGTAAAGATTATATGTTAAATTTCAATAGTCCAGCTCAAAGCGTTTTTGAATTATTTTTGTAACAGACAAACGGACATTTTCTAAAAATAGGTTTTTCGAATTCAGAGAGCTCTAAAACGTGGGGATTCGTCAAAAACTGGAGTTTTGAATTTTTTGACGATTACTGTATACTACATACAAGAACAAGTAAAAAAAAAAGAAAGAAAAAAAAGAGAGAATTAATAAGAATTTAAAGTTTCGTCGTTGATATTAGGATATTATTCTATAAAAATTCTTATTTATACCATAACAATAACGGATAAGGATTTTTCTTAGAATAATAAATTGGTTAGTGGAGCTTAAAAAAGTTCTTGAATTCGTCTTCTCGTTGAATCTGTCATGCGTAGTGACAACTACAGGCAGGAAAGAAGAGAAAATCAAAATATAAAATTGATTCTTCACAAAGTAAATTTCCTGAATGGAGGCAGGTGTGCTCTTGACAACTTGTTTCAGTTCCTTTAGTACGTAACTAGAATAGTGCAGGCTGAGTAAGTGCTATGGGTACCATTATCTGGGGTGGGGGGATTTAAAGAATAAATTCCTTGAATTAAAAAAAAAAGATTAGTTTAATAAAGTTAAGTTTTTAATTGCAGAATTTATAAGATTTTATTCCCAACGATTTCAATAGTTAAAATAGTTGCAGCAAAGTTATTGTTTTATCAAATATCTAATAGCGATTTTGATGCATTGTTAACTAAGGGAAGAGATCTCTATTTCATATTTATATGATTTACATTTCTATTATTAATTGAAAAATTATATTTCAGTTTTAAATATTATTTCATTTTTAATGATTTTAAAAAAAATTTTGTCGTTATTTTAATGAAGGTTTAACTTCAAAATCAAATATGATAAATAAATTTTAAAGTGCCTTCATTTTTTAAGCGTCGCTGCTAATATATTTGAATGTATAAATATATCGATATAAAATTAATGAAATGCATAGTACAACGAACAGAAAGAAATAAGACTTCTAAAATAATATGATAGAATAATAATAGAATAATCTATCTCTCAAATCGCTTTAAAATATATTGCTAATGAAACCATTAAGAGCAAATGACTTAAAATGTTTAAATAAATTTTTTTTAAACCAGTGATCTTGGCTAACCAAATTTACACCAGAGGTGACTTGTAGTAAACAAAAGTTTTAATGAAAGAAGAGTGAAATAAATTCAAATCTATTCATGAAAAATATGACTTATCAAAAAAGGTATTCTTGCTAAGAAAATTTTATGCGGCAAAAATATCAAATGGCTAATGTGAAAGAAGAGTGAAATATGCTCAGATGACTGAGTTGACAAAATTTGATCTGTAGCTGAAAAAATTAAAAGATGGCAATATAGCAAGAATTTTAATAGTTTCTAACTCTTAAGTTCCTAGTTCCAACGACTCTAAAATATAAGAAAATTAATTGCATTCCGTAATGATTAAAAACGAATTAATAGATGGATATAATTGTCGCAAGGGGCATGATACATGCAAGATTCAAAAACCAGCGAGATTAGTATTCCCAAAACTATCTCGCATATTCTCTAATAAACTTCACAAGCTAAAAAAAAAAACACCTTTCAGTAATTACGAAATATTAACTTTTGGAGTGAAGATAGCATTTTTATAGAATCTATCGAGGAGAGCTATTTGGTGTTTGATCCCTGTCATGTCTTAATAGTAATCATCAACCGATTGATATAAAAATTAACACAAAACTGCACTTGTAGTCAGAAAATCCCATATATAATATGTTTAAGTCGTATATTTGAAGTATCGCGTTTACTTGTGTCTGAAAGTACAAACTAACAAATGGTCAGCTCGTAGTTGGATTTGGCACAAAATTTGACAGATGATACTATAGATGTTAACAACAAGTTAATTCTGAGAATCAAATTTTATGTATGTGGTTCTCTTCATTTTGTAATTATTGTGTTAACTTATATTCGAAAAATTGGACTTCCACAGAACATATTTTGCTCAAAATTTTATAGAAATCTGCTAATTTGGTATAAAGACTGTATACCGAATATCAAATATCTAGCTAAAATCATTTTTTTGTTATCTTTGTTACAGCAGACGGACATTTTCAAAAATTGTGTTTTTAGTACTCAGGGAGGTTTGAAACATAGAGATTCGTCAAATTCTGGAATTCAAATTTTTGACAATCTTTATACGTTCTCTATATTACATATGCGAGAAAATAAAAAGAAACATCACGTTTTAAAGCATAATTTTTAAAAAAATTTTAAAAAAATTAAACTTACTTCAAGAAATCTGTTCTCTGACAAAATCGCAGCCATACCAGAATCAAAGATTTACGCTATTACAAATAAAAAAAATGTTTGTAGCCAGAAACATATTTTTCTTGCAGAAAAAAAAACCACACCATCAAAAAAAAGTTAAGGTCAAAATTGTAATAAAACGCGAATGCAAATGCATAAAAAAAAGTTGCTGAACAAAATAAAAAATGAAAAAAAGCGTTCGAAAATAAAAATGACTAAACTAATTCTTTCTTCAACGAAGGGATATATTATAAATTACCCTTTGACATAATTTTTGCCATCGAACATCGAACTCGAAAATTCGATTTTAAATCCTAAACATTCCAATCTTATGAATGCTGATAATTTAGGACAATCTTTTCAAAGAAAATGTTGACTCAACGCTAGGTTACTCTCAATGAAACTTCTAATGAATTATTATTTTGTTTCTCGGATATAAACTTTTTTAATACTAATAATATTATTTTTAAAAAATGGATCCAAACCAAATCGAAAGAGAACATCTATACTAATATTATAAATGTGAAAGTTTGGATGATTTGATGGATGTTTATTACTCAATCACGCCAGAACAGAATTGGATGAAATTTAGCACTTAGATAGATTATAGTCAGAAACAGAATATAGGCTACTTTTTATTCCGATTAATTGAGTAGTTAATTTTTTATTAATTAAAAACTAACTTTCGTACCAAAAAGCTGAGGCCTAATCCCACCAAAAATAAGTAAGGCTCCAGTTTTTTATTTTTTTCTCTTCTTAACAAAATTGAGGTTAGACTTAGCAGAATTTCGACCTATTATTTCAAATGATTATAGTAATTTTCTTTGTGTTTGATGTATTTAAAATCAAATGTTGTTAATTAATTGATCTTTCGGATTCATTCTGAAGTACTTTTAAATTAGAAGAAAACTGAATAAAGAAAATAAAAAAATTCTGATCTGCATAGCGTTACCCCAACTGGCGTAGGAAAGTCAGATGTGTGCATTACGCCAACTGGCGTTGAAAGTTGGTGCGTAAACAATCTAAATAAATTGTTTTTACGTTAGTTGTTTGTTATTCTTGAATGTAAATATTTTGGGATATGTAGCGACAAAGGCTATAATCCCCTGGTTGCCACAAAGCAGCGATTAAAAGTTCTCCAAATTAACATTCATGTATTCCGAAATGACAGAGGAAGCACCACCTGCTGAAGTGAAAAAAAAGGATGCGCGCACACACACAGAGAGTCCGTTTTAGCAACTTAAGAAATATCAAAGTACTTGAGAGATTGCAGAAAGATGAGCAGATTCTTTTTTTGTTGACGAAAACATGGGATAAGAGAACATCGTAGTAAATATCTATTTGTAGCTTGTAAAAATCGTAATTATATCGTAAAAATAGTCATCTATTTGTAGCTTGTTCCATAACACCGTTCTGTACGTTGAATATTTTTGACATTTGAGAAGGATATGAGAAATATCGTTTATCTCTCCACATTTGCTGCACAAAGGGTTATCTGTAAGATTGTATTTATAGAGAAGTCCTGGAGTGATGATGGTTTTGCTGATTATACGGGCAATGATTTTATCTTGTATTCTGTTCTCTGTCCATTTTGAGATGGATATAATGTCGGGAAATTCACCCAATAATTGTTGATATTTACTTTTTAGGGGCCGCGGTGGCCTGGTGGTAAGGTCTCGGCTTCAGAACCGGAGGGTTTCAGGTTCGAGACTCAATTCCACCGAAGATCCGTCGCGTGAGGGGGTCTCTTGCACGTTAAATCTGTCAGGCCAAAGTCCTCCCGCTGGTGTGGTGTGGTGAGGGGGGTGCCACTTCAGTTGTCGTCCTCGTCATCTGACCGTGGTTCAAAATTACGAGGTCCGTCCCAAAATAGCCCTCTTGTTGCTTTAAACGGGAAGTTAATATAACTGAACTGAACTGATTTTACTTTTTAGGTAGTTTTCGTATGCGCTTTGTCTAGAGATTTTTTTCATTGTAGAAAAAATTTCAGGAGAAATCCATTCTAGAAATGGTGTAGATGCCGAGACCTTCCTCGTCAGATAATCAGCCTCTTCGTTAAAGGAAATTCCGGAATGTCCAGGAACCCACAAAAGAACTATTTCTTGATTTAGTTTTTTCCTGATATAAATTTTTGAGGCGAGTCTTTGGATGACCTCAGGAGAGTGAAAAGTGACATTTTTAAGTGCTAACAGAACTGAATAGCTATCCGAAATAATAAGATTGTGCTTTTCTGGGATTGAAAGTATATATGTACGAAAAACTATAGAATAATGACAAATAAAAAAAACTAACCTGAAAACGATACATTTAAAAGTATAAGCATATACGAAAAATATATAACATAAACACAATTTAATAATAAAAACACACAAATAACGTGAAAACAATTTATTTACATTGTGTACCCAAAATAAATCAAAACAGCAAATCAAGTCCGGTAAAATTCCTTTTATTTATTGATCGTCATTGAAATACCTACAATAGTATTATACACATAATTTTTAAACTTTTAATTTCAATAGACACAATTGTCAACAATGACGCGCGTACTTTCAAAGCCAGTTGGCGTAACGCACATGTCTGACTTTCCTACGCTAGTTGGGGTAACACAATGCAGATTAGAAACTTTTCGTTTATTCGTTTTCTTTTAATTTAAAAGTACTTCAGAATGAATCCGAAAGATCGATTAATTAACAACATTTTATTTTAAATACATCAAATACTAAAAAAATAAACAGAATCGTTTAAAATAATCGGTCAAAATTCTGTAGCCGAACCTCAATTTTGTTGAGAAGAGGGGAAAAAAAAAAAACTGGAGCCGTACTTATCTTTGGCGGGATTTGGCCTCAGCTTTTTGGCGCGAAAATTAGTTTTTAATTAATAAAGAATTAACCACTCAATTAACCGGAATAAAAAGTAGCCTGTGTTATAATAAAAAGTTACCTGTGTTATATTCCTGACTATAATCTATCTCTGTGCTAAATTTCATTGAATTCTGTTCAGCCGTTCTGAAGTGATTGAGCAATAAAATATTCATCCATCCATCCAAACTTTCACATTTATAATATTAGTATGGATATTTTTTGTATATGTTTATATTTTTAAATATTTCGTGTTTTAGGTTAGGTTAATTTTTTTTTTTTGTCATTATTTGAGTTTTTCGAACATATACGTACATCAAAATTTCCACGCGAACACACTCACGGTAATAGCTAGTTTATTATAAATATATATAATTTACTATTGGTAGGATTTCATTTCTTGTAAATAAAAAGAATTTCTTTAAAGATGAATGTATTATAATGAAAGCAGAAACAATTTCGAGTTCTAACAGCTTTTAATTATTCTCGCAGATTAAAACAATACAAATTTTAATTTTAATCATAATTTTTATCAAGGCATCTATTCTTAGTGGCAATATATTTAGAATACTGCAATATTAATGCTACTAAGTTGTCAAAAAAAGGTGTTGTTAACGATATTTAACTTGATAATTTAAAACTTGAAGGTGATTGTGACATGATGCATGAACCACATGTTTTGCTATGACAGAGTCCGGCATACTTGGTAGCATTCTCAGTGAGATGTATGGCAGAAAAATGATGTTACGTCATTCGGACAAGTGTTTTTCTCGCTCTCAGTATGGTTTCTGATACCACGTTCTATTGAAATTATGTCTCCTCTTCATACTTATTAACAACTCTCTTAGCTGTCACTTCATTAAAAAAGCACTCTGTATCATTCAATCTCTTCAAACGGGGAGCTCTTCAGAGATTGGGTTTCCGGTATGGTGATTGGTTCTCGCCACCCTGGAGAATACAGAATCGATGGACATCGGTTGCTTCTTATAGATTCCAGGACGTGCTTCCCACGGAAAGACCGGTGATTGTCCTTGGGACTGACTCATTCACAATTCCCGCCAGAGTGGCTATAACGATGATCTGGTGAATCGGATTAATCCATGTATCTTAGTATCGAGTTGAAGTAGCCGCTTAGGGTATTATCAATCAAAATCTTATACTATAATACGAGAAATGTTTGCATAGTCGAAAATCGCCCCAGAATTAATAAACTCCGGTAAACTTGGGGGTCTGGGGTTTTTGGCCACGAGGAATCGATTGGCGCCGGTTTTGAAGCGCTACGGTCTAGCAGTTCGGAGTTACAGATAGGATATTTTCAAACTTTATTAGTTCGCCATTTTGGCTAATAGGTTTCAAGCGGTAACGTGCTGCCATCTATAGCCAATATGGCGAACTAATAAAGTTTCCAGAAGATGATCCGGAACTCAAGGAACTGATCTCGAAATGGATGATCCATAACCCGTGTGGTGATATGAACCCAACGCTCCGTGCATGGTCAGCAAACATGGAAGAGACCAGTGCAGATGGGGATTTTCAATGGAACATCAAGACATGACATCGCTGGTGGACGATGAAAAACCGAGGTTTAACCGGTTATCTTTTCACCAATGGTTTCACAAATTTTCTTATGGCATGTATTGTTTAGATAAATCACAATTGAAAATTTAAATCTTCGAGTTAGCTTCGATACTTGTTTTATCCGAGCGGAGCTCGGTCACCCGCTGGTAATTGCATAATATATGGATATGCTTTTTATTGAAAGCAGTTTAAAGAAAAAGATTTATGCCTGCTTTTTTCTTTTCTTTTAGCATTCTTTATTTATGATTTCTACTTAAGTAGAAGTTAGTTATAATGGCAATTTTCATTGGAATCACGCAGTCATTGTAAAGGACTCTCATTACACAATACCCTTACATTTTTAGAAAAAATATAATTACCGATAACTGATGTGCCCCTTCAAACACACATCAGTTATAGGGTTGAGAAGATGCCAAATAAATGTTTATAAATAATAGTAAGTAAGCACTGGTTTGCTTAGTGAGTACAGTAATGATCGAATTACTTGTATGCTGATACAGCTCCTCTTAAATGTGGGGCTGTATTGTAATCAGGGCTTTTTCTTTTTCTTTCATCACATACTGAGGTCATTCATTCATGCGCTGAACCACACATATAAAAAAAAGTGTTATTATATTTTCAAAAATTCTAAGGAATAAGGTTATGAAATCGTATATTGTTGGTGTTGAAATAATTAACAAAGAAATTACTGCATAATTAAATATTAATTTTTTTGTATTTATGAATGGTTTTTCATAAATATCAAAATATAAATTTGTATTAAAACAATTGATTCTGTACAAATGGAAATTAAAGTCACATACAAAGATATTAGTTGCAGATTTAGATACTTGATTATAAATTATTCAATTTTTTTATATTAGATTGATCTTATTACTTGAATCATATTAATTGCATCAGAATCAGTATAATACTGATATGCACTAGAGATTTCCATCTAATTATGTGTCTCTTCTATAGGTGCGAGTTTATATTTTTCATTAAAAAATGAAATACAAGGCAATCCCAATTATATATAATAAACAATAATTATTTTATAGCTGATCATGTTTAATTCACTTTTAATAGACATACATATTCTTGGAGTAACTAAACACTATAAAAATAAATCCTCCTTTATATTAATAGAAATTAATTCTTAATCCATGCATATAAAATTGAAAATCTTGAATTGTATAGTTTCATATCCTTATATGAATCTGAATAAAAGATGGCATATATATTCTTGAACATCTTAAAAGAATGATTAAACTGTTAAAGATTTAATAATTATGGAATGCACTAAACAATAAAAATATACAATTTTTAAAAACATCTAAATTTTTTTTACTATACCGCTTTTATTTTCACATAAGTATTTTACTATTTTTAATCAATTAAACACAATTAGTAAAAATGTTTTTTATTGCAATTTAAACCTATTTCAAAATTTTTATTACATTTCCCATTTGCCAATATTAAACTGAGCATTATCATTTTTCTTTTATTCCTTTGCATTTTGTAATTTCATTTGTTGCTTGACTTATTTTCTTTATATGATTTATATTAAATTCTTAAGCACAAAATTGGCATATATACTGTCTTTCTTTTAATGTCTTATACATTATTTTGAATTCATTTCTAAAATAACTTAATTGTATTAATTTATAATAAATGATTTTTAGTAATACGATTGTTTCTTATTCAGTTACTATTTGTTTCAAAACCCTGGCTTCAAATTCACACTTTTTAAAACTCATCAAAAAACATTGTCATTTTCTGGCAGCAGAATTTCATTTTCTTTTAAATCCATTTTATTATGTATACACTTTTTTAAATGTTACCGTTATATCATCAGTACTCAAAATCTTTATACAGTATTTTGAATGCTTCATTAAATATTGAGCAATTTGGAATTTATGAATTGATTAATGAATGTAGCTTATAAAGATATTTATAAGCTAAAAATATTTCCACAATTAGATTTATTAGTACACTAGCATTTTGTTAAATATGCATTGCATGTTGCACTGTGGATATTATTTACTGGCATATTATCTGAATTTCCTATTAGAATTCTGTTTATAAGGTTAATTAATAACAAGATGCCTATGTGTGTTAACAGATCATGTATTAATTCAATTATTATTCAGTTAATTCAATTAATTTTGCACTGTGGATATTATTTACTGGCATATTATCTGAATTTTCTATTAGAATTCTGTTTATAAGGCCAATTGACAACAAGATGCGAGTTAACAGATCAAGTATTAATTCAAGAAAGTAATCCAATCTGAACTCAACAAACCAATACAGGGAGACAGCTTAAATTTGAAGTTTAACAATTCAAACAAAATTATTATTGCATTAGGATTAACATAGTATAGATCACTAATAATTATAATTTTATTTCAAACTAGGATTTCACTTTCTTATGATAATATATTTTTCCCACTAATATTTCAATCTGATTAACACCATATATTCGTTCTGGCCTACACCATTGTTCTTTACCAATACCCTCACCCCACCCACCTATGCATGATATGAAAAATGATAATTTTGCAAATTCAAATTAATAATGCATTCTTTTCTATACTATTATATTTTACATAAATTTATACATTTAATATTTAATGCATCACTATAAAATGAAAAAGTACTTTTATCAGTTCAAGATGAATAAAGACAACACAGTTCAGACAGTCACTTACCTCTTATGTTTCCTAGCCAACTCAGCCCTTCTCTTGGCTTTTTTTCATTGGGTAATTTGTAATCTCCATCTCAGCAATTACATTGTTCACAATATATGATTAATGCCTTACAGAAGTTACAAACAATAGCATAAGCTACTAATATCAATACAAAAATTTGTTTTATCCACAGAGTGAAAATTCCAAGCAATTTTTACTTATACCAAATTGTAGAAATAAAACTTTATTTATCCAAACACTTAAAAGTAACTATACATTATTAGTTAAGAGTCTTAAATCTTGAAATCCTTTCCTAGTGGTTATATTTGAGAATTATGTAGATGGTAACGTGCTAGAATATAGCTTTCTTAGAAAGATTTGTATTTAAAATACTTCAATTTTTTTTATTGGGTTTATAAACCAGTAAAATATTTGTAAAACAAACTACCTGTTTTGTGCACTTTTTTTAACTAAACATTTAAGATTTTAATAATTTAAATGTAATAACTATTTATTTTTGTTTATTACTTCATTAATCTTAACTTGTAGTTAATATATTGTTATAATATTTACATTAAACTAGAAATATTTTTCTGGTTCTTAATTTATATAAATATTAGATTTAGCTTAGAATACTTTTGGTAAAAATATATGTAAAACTGTACATTTTTATCCTTTTAAATAATTTAAATATTATCTTAGAATATAAATAAAATTGTTCAATGACTTTATCCCTAATTTGTGTCATAAAAAAAATTGAATTGTCTGAAGATTTTGTTAATTTCAAATAAATAAGTTTTAATGTTTTTTTTTTCTTTTTTTTTTCTGCTTTTGTAAAAATGAAAACAAAATTATGGAGATTTATATTAGTAATATTGATAAAAATTGTTACAATTATCCGCCAGAAATATTCAATCTTTAAAAAACGCGATAGACTATTTTATAATTTAATAATTGTACAGGTCCTTTTCTTTATTTTTAGAAATGAACCGTAAATCAAAACTTAAAATAAAAGTTTCTGATAGTAAAATTGAAGTACCATTTTCATAATACATTAGGCTTCACTTTAAAAAAAATCAAATCACAAATTTAAAATTAAGGAGAAGTTGATTAAACATATATCTAAATTACAAGTCTATTGCTAGAATAGTACAAAGAACTTATGAGTTTTCTTTTTAAAAAAGAAAAAGTAATTAAACGCTTGTATCCGAACTGTTCCTCAAATAAACAGATTGCTCCCCACCCTCAATGCATTCATACATTTAGCTGATAGATACACTGAAACTACAAAATGACCTTATGAGCATATTCAGCGTTCATGCTGATGATATGTTATATCTATATATTATAATGATAAATTAAAACTAACTACATTAGAACATTAAAACAATATAATATTTAAAATAATATTTTTTTTATCAATTTATTACAGCAATAATTCAGTAATTTTATATTACAAAAGAAATAGTTTTAAATAATTAGCTGTAAATATACTTCATTAAAAAAAAAGACATATCAAGCTTTATTCTTGAAGAACTGCCATTTCAGAAAAAAGAAAAACAAGCAATTAGACAATGTTGAGATTTATTTTAAATTTCATTGACATGTAAAAGATTGTACAAGAGTAAGAATGAAATGAAATCCTAACAAGAGACATATTTACAAGACATTTCATTAAAAAATTACACTTTTAATACTCAAGATAAAATATATTTCCAAGAAAACATGCATGGCAACTGTACATCTTAAACTGTTTTTTTTAAATAATTTTAGTACTTCAAGTGGCACAGTTCAGAACTATACTCTCTACTCAACAAATGAACTTGTACAATTGGGGATGGTAGTACAAGCAACTAGAATATCCAGCAGCTAACGGTGGACTCTTGCAATGGAAACCAATACCATTTTTATAAAAAGTAGTCTGGCTGAGGTTTCTTGGTTGGAATTCCTCTTGTTTCCTATAAACACAGGATATTATATTGACATTTATTAAATTTTCCTAATTTTACGGCACCAATTTTTTTAAAAAAATCTCAATAACGTGAGCATTTGAAAGAACACATTCTAATATAGACAATAGTAACACATTTATAACTAACTTGGTATAATTATTTTAGACATAAAAACTCACCATAAAATGATTTAAATAAGAATAATCATAATAATTTACATTAAAATTCACCATTAACCTTTTACAAGACATTTAAACAACTAATTTTTAATTTAATTGAAAATATCTCAATAGTCTATATAATAACTATGGTGGCTTCAAAGTTTTTTTTAAATTTTATTTTAAACTATGCAACTTTAGCAAATAGTAAAAAATTTAATCAACAAACCTGAGGGGCAGCTTCAAAGATAGTAAATTCTCGCTGTAGATGTTCATCCAATTCCAAAATAGCAGCAACATTGCCACACCTTCAAAACAAAATTCAAACTGTTAATAAATCAATAATAAAATATTATCAATAGAAATATATGTAAAGAAAAGCCATAAATTTCTTTACTGTAATAATCCAAAGGAAATAGCAATAGCATTGTGAAAACCAGGAAACAATTGTCAATTAATAAAAATTAAGATAAAAATGAATCCGGCCTGAACAACCTTATCACAGGTCACCTTCAGGCAGGCATTTAAACCAGGATATTTTTTTTCTGTGAGGGGCCTGACTTTCATCCAAAATTTGACCCCTCATGATCCCAAAATCTCTTGAAATTGAGAGGTTCTGGAAGAACAAGAATGATTAGACATAAAATCTGAGAATTTAAATTCAGTAAAAATACATAGTAAATATATGAAAGCAAATTCATTCTCAGAATTAGAAAACATCCCAAAAAAATGATTTATATCAATATCCAAATGAAGAAAAATAGTTCTCCCCTAATTATAATATAGAAGTTTAAAATGAAAATAAATTATTTACCTTGTAATACTTTACTTACCATTTATCCTAAATTTTGACAATTATTCAATTTAAATTGCAAATCAATAATAAATGTACATTAAGACAGCACAAACTTTTTAGTTACAATGGATTGGCTATGCCTCTTGGGATATAATAATAGTATCCTTAAGTGTTGTCTTAAACTGCTGCTCACACAATTCTTCAGTTTCTCACTATCCCCCCCCTCCCTCCCTCAAATGGAAAATTCACTTTCTAAACTAATCACATGTTGCAAACTTGCTTTTTCATTCCACTTTTTGTTTTTAATTTGTAGGGAAGTTGTGCCATATTTCTCATAAACAGTCTTCACTTGGAACCATTGACAAAAATACTGAAAGCCACATTAAAACGTCCTCTTCAATAGCTAAAATTGAATGAAGTTATGGTATTTTATTATTATTATTATTAAAGACTGCAATTTCTTTCAAGATCCATTTGCTTAACATTATATATGTATATATTTCCATGATTTTTAATAACACATTTCAATACTGCAATAAAATTTGAGATGTTGTTATAGTTTCACAAATAATACATTTAATATTTTTCTCATTATTGAAAGCTATTTATTAAATAGCTGGTTTATATGAAGAACAAATAAATCAAACAACAAATATGTGTAATAGAAGAATTAATTAGAAGATAGATGACCAGGACAGTAAAATTTGGAATGTGTTTGTATACTTAATTGAGATTGCTTTGTTTGGCATCAGTAGGATTGGTTGAGATTATTTCAGCTGTGACCAGCTTTATTTATTTGAGATTTTAAGGGGATCTAAATCTGTTATAAAATAAATACTATTCATTTCAGTACTCCGAGATAACCACTTTTTGACAGTTCTATCTTATGTGAGATGCGATAAGACAAGCGTATTTCTAAAATTCTTCATTCTTTTTCTTTGATTTCCACAACATTATATACATTTCTGTCTATTTTTTTCCTATGTATATATGACTATCATTGATTTCTGACTGTAATATTTTAATTCAACAAGTAAATAATCCAAATTTTGCAAATTGAATGAAATCTTTTCCTTTCAACTTTCCTCTCACCCCTATTTTGACAAATTAAACCCATCCTAATGCATGTATACAAGTGCAGAGGATTTTAAAATCCTTTGGTAAGCAATTGATAAAAATTTGTGGGCATCAATATAGTGTTGTTGAATGCTATAATTTAAATATGATTGCAATTGGGAGGTTCATTTAACAAAAATGTAAAATCAAATACTTATCGCAACTTGACACTCAAAATTAAATTGTTAAAAGTAACATTAAAATATGAATAAGAGATTAAATTTAAATGCAACAAAATTCCTGGTGAACCAGCTCATCTTGGTGAACTTCCTGATAAATAAATTTATTTTCTTAATTGACCTTTTTTTTTCTTTTCCTCTTGTTATGTTCACAACAAAGAATTTTGGTGTACAATCAACCACTCATTACAAATGTCTGCAAATCAATACTTTATTAATTATGTCATAATAAAAAAATAGATTTAATACAAAAATTAAAATTTAATAATATTCATGTTTAAGTCTTTTCCAACAAGAATAGGATTGGATTAATTCTGATTGCCACAGAGCTGTTAATCCACCCTCCCTCCCTCAATTTCAACATGCATTTTAACAGCTTTCAAAGACAAATACATATATTTTCAATTAAAAAATAATCTGTACTTAAATCAAAAAATTTGATACAACCATCATAACAAATAAAAGAAAATTATAAATACATAAGTTCAGTTTAATTAGAAAACTAATCAAACATTATAAAATAATAAATAATCACCAATTAGATTTTTGCATTATTACCCCTGTTCTATTCATTAAAAACAAATTATTTATATGATAAAATGTCTGTTAATGCTATGAAAATTATTATAAGTCAACTAGTAAAAATCTAAAAAAATTTAGCATCTAAACAATTCAAATTGTTAAAAAAAAGTTTTTAATCTATTATTATGATAATTCAATAAATGAATTAATTGAATTACAGTAATTTTCTATTGGTTTTTCTATTTTAAACATAAGCACAATGACGTATTTGACACTTAAACTTAATATGACATAAAAGTAAACACTACATGAATAACTATGCATTAAGTCAATACATAAAATCAATAACACTTGTCTAAACATATAAGGAAGGGGGGAGGGAAAGGAAAGTCGAGGAGATCAGAAATTATTTTTAAAGTAAAATTTTCTGTAAGTTATCTTTAAAATGAAATTAATACTTTATATCAATGTTTACAAAACAACAATCAATACGATACATAATGCAAATAACAGAATGAAGACAATTTTTTTAAAATCTTGATTTTTTTTTTTACCTGTAGCAATAATTAGGAGCAGACCAAACAGTCAATACTGTTTCATTGAAGTGCCATTTATAGCCTTCCATGACTAGCTGATGGGCTCGGCAAATCATATCAATGTCATTAGCAGTGTTGAATTGGGCTACAACATCACTCCCAAACAGGTATCCAGCTCCTCTTGGACTTACACCCCATCCTTGTGTATCTAAATATTAATGTTAATATTCAACAAAATTCAATTTGAAAGCAAGCATTTTATCACTTTATAAAGTTATATTTTGGTGGTTGCAAATGATGTTTCAGGGGATAAAACTTGCGGCACAAAAGCTCTTTTCACGCAGAGGAGAAAAGCTGTAAAAGGAATCCAAATACAGTTCAATTAAGTGCAAAAATAGGTTTAAACATTGGGTAATTGCTGTGACTCATCTACAAAAATTGACGACCATATTTTCCAAAGTTATTATTTCACAAAAATCACCTTTATGATTCTCTTTCCTTTCTGCACAATGTTTTTAATATTTTTAAATGTGATATTGATTTGTAACAATTAATCTTAAAAGTAATGAATTCAAACTTATCCATTAAAATACTTATTTGTGTGCTTTGGAAAGCTTAAAATAGAGATTTTTTTTAAAAAAACCCTGCTTTCTAAAAATATTAATTTTAAAGCAGCATTTTTACTTAACTTTTATTTCTTATATGTGTTATAATTTGTTTTGATTCATTTAATTAAATTCATGTTTTGAGATCTTATCAAATAACAAGTTAAAAATATATTCAATTTTAATATTTAATAGCTAAGAAAAAGTCAGTATAGACAGAGAAAAAAAAGTCGAAGTCAAGTGGTTGTCAAAGGTGGATAGAATTCAAGAACTGCAATAATGAAGTTATATTAAATGAATAAGGCCATATAAATAAATTCCAATGATTACCATTTTTTAATGTTGTATAAAAAATACATTATTTCAATTCAATACAATTAGCATTTAATTCATTCTTTTAACATAATCTGAAATACTGCTACTGTTTGAAATTAACAGTTTTAATTACTATCAATATTTAGAAGAAAAAAAACTTTTAACATATAATTAATGCAATAATTTGGAATGAATAAAACTTAAAATTAAAAAAAATCACAGCTTAAATTAAAATGTCAACAATAGATCATCTAGGAACTATGAATTCTACAGATAAGAAAACATAAGCGCTAATTTAAAAACCGCTTTCCAGAAAAATAGAAATTTGATTTTACCAAAGATGAATCAACCATCTGATTTTAGATGAAATTTCGAAAATATATCAACCATACGGCAAAAACAAGGGGAAAAAATACATGACATATGCAGACATTTTACTTAAATATTTTCAATCATTTGCACTTGCATAAAATAGCATGGCAATAGTTTGTGTATGTGATAGCTGTTTTTATTTAATACTGAAGTCTTCATAATACTTTAGTATCATGATACAAATAATGAATTGCAAATAGCATATCCATATTATGAATCATAATACCAAATTGAAAGTATGGAAAGGGAAAAAAAAAAAAAGCCCAGCAACAATTTAAATATGATTTTAGATTCAAAAATGTCCAATTCTAAAATTACAACAGAATGAAACCAAAAATAAAATCAGCTGTATTCCATAAATTCTAATATTATACATTGAGAATGTCCAAATTATTATGATCACATTACCAATATAATTTTGGATCACTTTTTGCCCTTAGTACTATCTAGATTCTTGGAAAAGAAATAAAGGTAGACAGTAGGAGGAATTTGATATATCTGGTCAACTAGAAGCTCCAGTTTCTTAAGGTCTGATGGCATTGGGTCTGGTTTCGATGCCCTGCGCTGTCCCATCTCATATTTCTAAAATGGATTGAAATTTGGTAATAATGCAGGTCAAGACAGCTAAAGTATCTGTCATGTTTTCTGAATCATCTGCAGACAATGCTAGTTTTAAAATAGGAAGCATTAATTCTTGGAATGTACACCATTAATATAAGAAGATGTACTTGATTGCATCTATACTTGGCAAAATACATCATTAATATAAGCAGAAGCACTAGATCAGTGAAAAAACTTGAAATACCCTTAGACATTCAAACATTGTTTCATAGTAATCAAATGACTTATCCACCAAATAATAATACTGTCTCCACCAATTTGAAGTGCTATGGCAATGCAGGTGAGGTTCCTGTCTTCTCAATATTAACACCCTGCCATAAATATGGCATAATTGAAAAAGAAATTCATTGGATTACATGGATTAGTTTCCAGTTGTCTACTATACAATCCTTGTACTCCTTTGCAAAATGAAGATGTCTGTTTTTGTTTAAGATAGATAGAGACTTCCATGTTCTATAAGGTGAAATGGAAAGGAACAATTCAGCCAGAGATTTCTGCAATTACTCCTTGATTAAGATTCTCTGCAATTTGACATAATGTAACTCTTCTATTGAAATGGACTATTCTAGCAAATCTGTTTTCAGATAAAATATTCAGTAATATGTAACAATCACAAGACTAACACTGAGACCCAGTAGTCCACACTCTGTAAACATTAATAAGTGCTGCTCTCAAACACTTCACAAGTGAAGAAGTTTTGCTGACAATGGTTCCAATAATTTAAACAACTATAATCATCAAATTCAGTTAAATTAACTTTTTATAACTATTTCTTCATAAATAATACAGTGCAATTGGCATTTCATTTGTCCAGCATGACCTTTTTAAAGTTATCTTACCCTCGAATGACAACAACGGAAAATTATGGCTTATTTGCAATACAAGTGATCATAATAATCTGACCACTCAAGAGTATATAAACTGTCGAGAAGGGGGGGGGGAAGGTTCTGAAAACAAGTATGTGCTTATTGTTTTCAGAAC
>JAPMOQ010038156.1:3763082-3792187 GCA_026543055.1 Argiope trifasciata | reverse complement strand
TTTAACTTATTAATACTAGATAATGTTGACAGCTTTTATGAGAATAATTTTAAATTTAAGTTTAATATTTTTTTTAATTAGAAAAAAATATTAAGTAATTTTTACATCTTAATTTATATTTCTTTTTTAGTGTCTACAATTGAAAAAAAAATTACACATAAAAAGTAACTGACTGTTTCCCTCTGAAATTTTTTTAAATAATCAACTCAAATTTTAACATTAAAAGGACAAAATTTTGACAGTATTATTCTGTAGTAATAAATTAAATTAACTAATACATACAGCTTTTATTTTAACATTTTTATAAGAAAAATTATATAAGGCATTTTCTATTCATATACAGATTTATATAAAAAGAAATAATAAGCACAGAATATCTTAGTACTCCTTAGAAAAAATAAGCACTTTTAAGAATCTTTTATCCAAAATTAGGTACTTTTATTAAGGGGCTTAAATTTTTTTAAGGACTTTTCATGACGCTACATACCCTGATGTATGTATACGGTTAAAGATCACTTTAAGTACTTTCTTTGCTAAGTATCACAAATGAAAATAAAACTTGCAACATTGCGCCCTACCTTCTCCACAAGCAACTATCTCACTTTAAAATTAAGTTAAATATTGAGTTGTAACATAGAAATTAACATAGTGCAGATATAAGGTTTAAATATTTTTTTCCCCAATATAGAACAAAATTACAACTTAAAATAATTATATTTTTACTATGATAATAGCATGAATAAAATAAATTGCATAGTTTATATGAATAATAGTGTAAAATAAATTTTTTGACAGCTATGATACTTACAGTTACAGGAGAATCCACTCTCTGCACATTACTTTCTTCGACTAATATTTCACGTGCTTTAGCACACAGAGCTTTAACCTCACTCTCTTTTATAATTTCACAGCGCCGTAATTGTTCTATCTGTCGATCTAAATCGCTACAATCTTCCATAATAGGATCTAAAAGAAGAAGAAAAAAATTATCTTAAAATGAGTTGATATTTTATTCCTCAGTGCTTTTAAATGATTATTAGTACATACATATTAAATATGTGGTTTTGGCAAACTTTAGTTTTAGTAAAATAATAAAATAAAACTGTAATGAAAGCCACAATGAATGAAATCTAATTTTAGCTACATATAATATTGCATGTTTTATGTATTTTTTCTTTGGCAATTTTCATGACAATAAATATGAAATTTTTGGCAATTAACTATTGCCATGCAGTTAATACACAAGTATAACAAACCAAATTTTACATTACATTTAAAAAAATTTCTTTGGTTAAAAATAAAACAATCTTTAAAGATTGTTTGCCAAGAAGAAATATTTCAATAAAAATATATCGTATCACATTTAATAAGTTTAATTTTAAAACTCTAAGACATGTAACAAATCATCAAATTTTTATGAATATTTTTTTCCATTAAAGTCAGAAAATTTTAACAACATATTTCAAAATTTATAAATTTTATTTACAGATAATGGCAAATCTATTTTTTAAATGTTTTACAGTTTACATATTAAAAAATATATATATATTTTACTAATCAGAATCTAATAGTTATCATTTTCCTTTGCATTCACAAATGCAATAGGTTACGATTCTTGGCCATATAAGATAACTGAATATGCCAATTTTTTTTTAATAGATAAATCACCAAATGTTTTATTTTTTTTCTTATAAAATATTAGTTAAGCAAGTTTTAAAACCTTCAGTGAGAAAATAAAATCTACTTTAATAATAATAATTAAAAAAAAAAATCTGACACTCAATCCTCTTGTTTTAACTGCCTATTTAAAAAATTTAGTTCTGTAAAAGTTTGTATAAAACTTTATTGCATTTACATTTTTCTCTTTGAATGAGATTATTCACCACTTTATAAAATTTATACATCTGTTAAATACAATACTAAACAAGTTTTTTTTTAAATGAATGAAATAGGAGAAATGAATACAAGATTTCCTAATAAAGGAGCAAAAAATTTAATACCATTTACCTCTGGCTGCAGTTATTTATTACTAACACAATTAGATAAATAAAATCAATACAAACTTAATGTTTTAAAAAGAAATATATTCATTTCTTTTTTATTTATTACAAAGAAAGAAATGATAAAATTTCTTCAATAGACATTTTTAAGAGGGGTTTTAATCGGTACATCTAAATATAATTTTAGTTTATACAATTATAAACACCGGAAGTCTATGCAAGTCAGAAGCAGAACGATACACAAATGAAAGGATTTTTGTAAGTAGTCATAAATTTTGAATTTCATTTAGTAAAATAAATGGTACACTTTTAAATATAACAAAACTATTCATAAATCAAAAACAAAATTTGTAAATAACGGGATATTATTTTTAGAAAGCTGCTGCAACACTTATTTAACACAACAATTAACTAAGAATAAAAGCATAATAACAGTAATATCGATGAATGCACAATAAGTAGATTATGAAATAAACAATGCATACTACTTCCTTCAAATACTTAATAACCTTTCTTCATATTTCTCGCATATTTTTAATATTAAAAACACTTCTTTTTAGAAGAATTATAAATATAAAAACAACACATTATTGGAACAACTAAAGAACATCAAAAACCTATGGTTACAATAAAGCGTATTTGTAAATCGCTACAGAATTCAGAAATCATTGACTTCCTACCTTCAAACAATACTGTGACAATTCCAAATAGAAACTACACCTTCAAAAGTGCAATAATTTTTATAATATGATAAATAAACAATTCAAATAGCTTAATTATTTAGATTCTTTTGAATCTTAAAGCATTTGACAATTGTTTCTCTTCCTAATTCAGGTTACGCTAGCATAGATAGAAACGATTAGAACGATTACTATGCTGTTGCCACGAAAATCGATATTAAAAATTACTGTGAAAAGCTCAATTGGCAAAATGGATAATATCACTAAAAACTATACTTCATCGAAATTTTTTATTAAAAAAGCAATAATGCAACCAATACTCTGATCCAATTACGTCACATCACATTGCAAACTATGATGCAAAAATTCAATATGGGATAGGTCGAGAGCATTAACGGGAGAAAAAAAAAAGGAGTGAGGTAGCGGCTTGAAATAGCAATAGCAATAAGTTTTTTCAGTTACCTAGTTTATAATATATTATATATGTTTTGTTGATAATGAATAATCTGAAAACCGGTTTGAAAGAAAAATAATACCATCACAAAATCTTAAATTCATAAATTGTAATTAAGTTTTTGACATTAGGCATAATACTGGGAAATACTAACGATAAATATTGAATACTGTATCAAGCATATAGTGCAAAATTAGAAAAGCTTCGAAATTTTAAAACATGTTGATAATGTAAAATTCTAGTGCACAAATATCAAAGCCAGTTTAATAATTCATTTAATTTAAAAGAGTTAACTGGATTTTTTTTTATTTACTACAAGTAGCATTCAATATCAGAAAAAAAAAGTCATAACGCCATTTAATTTTTTTTTTGTGCATATTCACTTTATACGCACAAACACTAATTTTGCGACTGCATATACAGTTATTCATTAAAAATAGCTTCACAATTTATGCACTTCTTGTCTTACAGATAAATGGCAACTAAATACTGTGACCCCAAAATTAATTTAATTTAATGGATTTATTATTAAAAGTTAAATTAAGCATACACTTCAAAAGGCTGACATGTTTTATGATTAAAAAGACAATTATTTTCTCCGAAATAATCGAATTTTCCAGTATCAGCACTATTACCCTGTATCTCCCACTATATGAATAAAAAACATTCGTGATATTTTTCCTTTTTTTCATAAAAATAAAATATATGAAACTATAAAAGGTATGAATGATGTCACAAAATTGAGTATGTACTTAACGAATTTGTAAATTTTTTACCACCTTTTTTTTTTTAAAAAAAAGAAAAGAAATGCTATAAAATATTTTTATGAAGAATATAAAAGTAATGATAGTTTCTCATGAATGTAATTATGGTTTTTCAATCTTAAAACCTCGTAAAATGAGCTCTAGGAGGAAAATTTCTGAAACTGAAAGTTGTTTGGGCATCAAATGGACAAAAATGGCACATCTCTGCGAAAAATTGCGTCGTTAATTGCAAAATTACTGATTGGGACTTTAATGCCAGTGTTCACACAATAATTCCGAAATATCGAAAATCTGGATCTTTGGCCAATATTCCAGGTAGCGGAGATAAAGTAATTTTAAACACTACTGCAAAATATGCGTTCAGTAAAGAAATTCAAAAGTTAAGCGCCTTCAAACTTTCATTGTCAATGACCTTATCCCATGGCGGATATCATCCACCCTTTTCATCTGCAATTTTCCGTTTCTATGCTCAAGAATTGGTCAAGCAAATTTTCCGTAATCCACAACTTTTTTTTAATCAGTTTGAAAATGCCTACAATAGTAACGGAAACATTGTCTGCAAACGAAATTCAACTAATCATGTGAAACTTTGAAGTGACGTCAAACAAGTGAGAATACTTTCGTTGTCATTTGCTGACGAAAAGTGCGGACGATATTTTGTTCTGTGATAAGGCATTTAGAAATTGAAGAAGAGTTTTATTGGAAACTATTAGATGTGTTCTTCATAACACAGGATTTCACGGCCATTCTCTAATAAGAAAGTTATTCAATAATTACATCATTAAAAAAAAGCTTTCTTTTGAAAAAAAATCAAATTTCAAAACAGAAATCCTTTTGTAGTACTGTTATTTTCTTCAATGAAAGAAAATCCAGTATGTACGAAAGCGATGGTAGATATAAAGTGTGGAGGGAAATTGGGAAAGAACTAAATCCTAGGAAACTGTGAAGAATTTTAAGTATTGCGGTAGAGGAGGGGGAGGGGTAAGAGAACTTGTTCTCATTCATGGCATAATGGATAGAATCACATAATCTCTTATTAACTAATAATTTATTAAACATCTTAAATAATTTATTAAAAAGTAGGACTTGGTCAAATTTCTTCTTCTAACAAAACAATGACCCAATACATACCACGAAAATAGTCAGGCTGTATTTTTTATACCTCTGCAAGCAGCAGCTACATATTCCTCATATATCTACAGACTTAAATATAGAAAAATTATGTCCTCGGTTAGGAAAATGTGTCCATGAAATGATGTGATGAATAAAGAGGATCCAAAGGTCTTAAGAGTAAAGTGGGTAAAAATTTGGTTGAAAAACAGAAAACAAAAGCTAGTGGAATCCATGATTAAATGATTGCGAATTCTGACCCAAGCAAAAGGGAATGCAACGAATTAATTTGCTGTTTTTATGAAATTAATAACGATGCATACTCAATTTTGTGTAGCATTTTCCCTCTAAGTGTTATTTATTAGTTTTTTTAAAATAAAATCTATTAATTATTTTCTTTGCATACTAAAAAGGAGCACAAATAGTGTTAATTGTAAAAAACACGATTTTCATCTAGAAAAGATACGAAAACAGAACATCTTTTAGAATTGCAATTCAGATCTGACATAGGAGTGCAACGGGAACTACTGAAGAACTGGAAAAATTTCAAAAACTAACGATGGCTACTTTGCTCCGTTATAGTAATTTATATTAATATCACAAATTTTGTTCACAAATGCTGAAATATGAGAAAAGTTGTTTTTGATTGTGATAAAGTTTGCTTTTAAGCATGGTCAGATCATTATTTTTAATACCAATGAAATCAATTTAAAAAGACGAGTTAAAAAAATTTTTTTTTTAAATGACAATAGGGCAATTAAGAAGTTTTAAAGAGGGAAGAATGTAAGTTTTCTCATAAAATGATTTTAATTAATTTTGTGCTTTGGAAAGTAGAAATAATTATCTCATATATCATTGCACAAAATGTGATCGAATTGAACCAGTTGTTTAATAGGAGATGAAAACCATTATACATACGTAGCTACAATAACTTATTTACTTTAAGATGAGGAATCAAACAATTGGTCTTGTTTTCAAGTTATTTTCAAAAGGAACTTTGTTTCTTATGAACTTTCAATGTCGTAACAAACGAAGCTTCATTATTTACAAAATTTTTGACTCACTGTTTCGTAGAACAGTACAATAATTCTATGAGTAAATTATTCTATCAATCTCATCGGTATTGTTAGATTTAGTAGAGTTGGTAAACTGGCGAGTTTTAAGAATTTATAATTACTAGTGTTGAATCTTATCTTTCATTTCTTCGAAACATATAACTTCCATACACGAATTTAATTTAGCTTTAAAGGTCGCCAATACAAGGTGCGGCAGAAAAATCCGGATAAACAAATTTTAATATAACTTTAATTAAAAATAAATGAATTAAAAAATATACCCAATAATAATAAAATGAAACATTTACTGATAAACAAATTTAATTAATTTCAAAGTGGCTGTTTTTTCCAGTGATGTAGATTCATAAACTCATATTGAAATTTTGCACATTGGGGCGCACGTTTTCTTCCTTCAATAGGTCCCATTCCCGCAGAAGCCATCGCTTTAGAGAGTCCAAATTTTTACGTCGTTCAACGCACGCCTTAGATTCCAAAATACTCCATATTTTTTAATCATGCGATTGAGATTTGGCGAGTATTGTGCCCATTCTCCAGATGATATCACGCCCGGAAAATGAGCTGTGCACCACTCTTCTGACTTTTAGGACTTGTAAGTGACGTAGAGTCTTGTTGAAACTCATACTTTACATTATCGTGTTTTTTTTTTTTTTTTTTTTTTTTTTGCTTACGGAAATATAAAAACTTTTAGAATGTCGCACTGATATACTTTTTGAATTATTTTAGCTGCCTCATTCACAAAAAACTGAGAGTAGACGGAATAGCTTTCGCACACTCCGTCCCAGAACATGAGGACTTTGTTTTTTTGCGATGAAGGGTTTGATACAAAAATGAAGTCGCTCTAATTATTCAAGTTTGCAAGAAACCGGTGGTAGCATTAGGAACTACCTCTATATTGCTAGAAACTAATGAGACAAACAGCTCCATCGTTTGAGTTAACCCGAGAGCTAATGATTGGAGCTATATCTTTCTGGCACCAAAAGAACTTTATTTTGCAATATAATATTATATGTAACTTAAAATTTCTCTAATTGGAGCTACATTCTTTTTGGAGCAACCCCACAATTTCTGAAGTGCTTAGTCGTCTACAGACCAAAACCTATAATTCTAGGAGTTATAAGCTTTTGGACAGTCAAGAGTTTCTCATTAGTGAAAAGAAATTTCTTCGAGTTGACACGCGGCCCATTTCCAAAGTTTTCAGTTTGTTTTTTTCAGTGAGAAGCCAAACTTTCTGTTCCTTGTAAGTCTTCGTCCAAGCTCTGGTTCTGCCATTCGTTGCACTGATCGACGCTTTATTTCCAATTCACCGGCGATCTTTCTCATAGACACCTTTGAATTTCACTGAACTCGCTTTTTGACAACCTTACATTACTGAAAGAGTTCATCATACGTTTATTTCACTTCCTGGACTTTGACTATCACTGCCAAGCTCTTCAAAACGATATATAGCATTTGACACTGTTTGCGGAAATACATGAAGCAAACGAACGACTTCATACTGTTCGTTTTCCCAACTTTAAAATAACATATCATTTGTTTGGCATTGTAAAAAGGCCATAATTAGTATATACATTAAAAGATTCATTATAAAATGTTATAACTGAAAAGGTAGACAAAAAGAAATGATCAAAAAATTAAAAAATAGTAATGATTAACTTTTATTTAGCGTTTGACGGTTTTTCAAAGTAAATATGTCACAATCGGAAACAGGTTTTTAGACAGTGAAAACTAGTTTTCCGGAACGCCCTGATATTTCTCTTCTACAAAAACAAATATTTTGAATTTTATCGGATAGGAGCAATTCGTCTAGCAGTTTAGGACGATGAGGTGACAACTTATAAACAAGTGAAGGTATATTTGAATTTCTGTTATATGAACTAAAAAATTTAAACACCAAAATAATATAAAAATTATTACTGCTTAAAAAAATGCTGGAAAAATCAATTTATGTTTTTTAAGACACTGAAGAAAAACTTACAAATCTAAAGACATTGAAAGCTGAATTCTTATTACTTGAAGAAACGAATATAACAAAAAATTTAAACTTATTTGATGTCATAAAAACTATAAAAACAAACTCAGTAGCTAGTGAACAAGCATTTTCAATATCAAGCAATATTGTATCCAAAATAAAGCCACCGTTTAGTTGATAGTTTATATTTTTAAGAATCTTATTTTCTTTGGGAAATAAAAATTAGTGATTATAATAATATAAATATTTGATATTTTTGTTTGAGGTTTCGTTATTTTGTATAAGTAATATGCATATGTAATCCTAATTTTTTTACAAAATATTTTAACTTTGGTATTGATTTCGTTTTTTAATTATTTTAAATAAATTAAATAAAATATTTTTCCTTATTTTATTTTTTCGACAAAAATTCTAAAACCGGCTAAAACCATTTTTTGTGTGGAAATATTGAATTCGAAAACCGGTTTTTGTATAAACCCTATTTCTATTCTATGAAGTAATAACTTTGCCCGAGTTTTGGTTCCGCACCCTATAAACAAACTTTCTTCTGATATGAATTAATGTTAAATGAAATAATCTGTTACTAGTAACATTTATATATGGTCAGAAATAAGTAGAATCAACTGTATTTCCTTTTAGAGTTTTCTAGTTTATTTCCTGTTTCCAAACACGAAACCAATTCTGAAAAAACTGGAATAATCAAGAGTCAGTTAAACTATTTTTTTTTTTAATTTAAAAAAGCATATAGTATTATTTTAGACAAAAAATTAAACAGCAAATTTGAAAACATATATATTAAAAAAATAGTTAACATATAATTAAGGACCACATAAATTTAAAAAAAAATGTAGAAATTAAAAAAACACTCCCAGTTTTTTCAAAATGTATTCATTATAAGTTTTTTTTTCTTCCAAATTTTAAAATGAAAGACATATTTTAATCAAAATATGAATGTTATGTCAAAATATGAAAAAACAATCTTTAAAATTGAAGTATCACTCTCTCTTTCTCTCACACACACATATTAGAACTATCTCCCCAAGCATACAAATATTTCAAACAAAATAAATTTTACTACAAGTGTGTCATTAACATTTATTAATTCACAAGAATATATTTCTTTGGTACAGATCACATCACTATAAATAGTAGAATACATAAATTTAAAATCTATTCAAAATTATTATAAATTACAAAAATGCATTTTTTGCTAAAATAATTTACAATAAAATAATCGAACGAGATTATAAGTCAATTACAACATTAAAAATGTAAAATAAATAACATGTAAATAATACACTTTGTTTTAAGTTAAATGCAAATAATTATATTTCAATACTGATAATGTTTGGATTGCTTTATTTCTACAGATAAATAAGACCTCAGAGATGACTGCATATTCTTGGAATAAAAATACTGTTAATTTAATTCATAAAATAAACTATTAAACAAATATGAAAAATTACTGTGTGAAGTCTCAAAGTAAACTTCATACTTTATAATAACTAAGAGATATAGTTTACTATGCTGATATGGGATAGATAAATAAATTAGTAACATTGCTCTTTGGAATGTCAGCATTCTACACTAAATGCAAAAATACTTTACACAAACCTAATATTTAGCATATATACAGAAAACACTATCTCAGAATTAAGTTAATGCAACTATAGATTTCTTTCTGTTTTCTTTCAATGTTCCTCATGAACACTGAAAAGGCTAAACAGACATTGGCAGTGTTATGAGGCAAAATACATCTGGATTTAGACAATCATGAGAAAGTACAAAAATGAAACCTATATACAATATAAATCCATTTTTCTAAATTTCTAAAAATAATAATTCTTCTATAAATACAATTTTTAATTTCAGATTCTTAAAAAATGTATGTACTCACTGGCAAGTTATAAAATGATTGTTTGCAAATTTACCTTTAAAAAGGTTTGAGATATTTAGCAGTGAAATAAGTGGCATTTTGCTTTAAAAATTTATTACAAAAAAAAAAAAAAAAAAAAAAGCTGATACACAGAAATATTTTATTTCAAAAAATTAGATTATCTTAGTGAGTAATTCTCTAAAACTGTTTACTAAAATAAATTTTCAATCTTTCAAAAAAAAAAAAAAAAAAAAAAAAAAAAAAAAAATTTAAAACTTTTTACATGGAAACAATCAAGTCATTTAATGCAATTTAACTGCAAATGAATTAATTAAAACAATTTTCAAAAACTTTCGAATAATCTGCCTTTGAGTTTTATAATTAATGTACTTTTACTGGAAAAAATCAGAGTTCAGTGATCAATAACTGGCCTTGCAAATTTGATTACAGGAAAAATAGTTAAATGCTGTTAGTCAGGGAGAGCAAAGAATCCTATGCTTATTTTTTTTAAAACAACCATAATATAAAATACTCAATAGTACACAGAAAGAAAAAATTCAAACGAAAACTACAAGCAGAAATACTGAACACTAATTTAGGACTTACACAATTCATTATAATACAATATTTCTATTGATATTTCAATAGTAAATCAATAAAATCTTTAAAAAATGATATTAATAAGCTCAAACTACATACATATACAAATTATGGAAAAAACTACATACAGATATATTATGAAGTCAGAAAATTTAAGTAAACACCCTGGAATAATTCAAAACATGCAAAAATTAATATAAACCACAATGAAAATATTTAATCTGTTTTTAAGCTTGCTTTTAATGGATTTTCATTAACATCCTTTAAAGAAGTTTCATTTCTCAACAGATGTAACATTTATAACAATGCGGCATAGCAAAGTAGAAATTATCTTTAAATACCACACTACTTATAAAAATGAGAAATTTCAGTATAGGTTATATATATATATATATAATCATCTAAATTACTTAAAACATACTATAAATATTCTTAGATAAACATATGCAACATATATTTAAGTTAAAAAAGTATTGGTGCAATAATAAAAAAATATTAATGGAAGATCTTAAGTGTATATATAAGTAAAATGCACTTATTATATTATTTAACACCTTTACTGCAGTGTTTCAATAAAAGTTCAAGCAGATATCCTTCAATACAATATAGTAAAAGACTTACCTTCATACACACACAAAATAAACAAACAAAAAAATCGAATTAAGGTTCAATTTAAGCTGCATTAAGAAGATATCTGAAACTTTTGCATCTGATGGATATGTTTAAATTACAATCGAACTGTCATCATAGAATAGCATGAGTAATTCAGTAATAATTAAAAAAAAGAAGAATTGATCTGATACATCATATGAAAAGTTTATCAAAACAGAGAAGTGTTAGAAGAAAAATTTAATTTCATGAAATGAATCAGATATGTCAAGACAAGGACATTTCAATGTTTTGTATTTTTAAACATATATATAACAACTAATTATAAAACATACCATGCAATATAACTGGCTAATTAGTTACTTTTGAAAAACTATAAGGATTTAACCCTGAAGCTTCAGTTTATAAATTATCATGCAACTTCTCGAGAATATCAAATTTTAGCCTTCAGGTTCAGATTCAATCAGTGTAATTATCTATATAAAACCTCTTTTCTTATTGCAATTAAAAATACTTTTGAAAACAAAATTTCGAAAATTCACCCTACAGTCATGACATCATAATAGCCACTAAAAAAATGTTTTTAACGCATAAAGTAATTTGTGCTGTTTTCCATATTTTTAAAACACAGAAGGAACAAGTTCCTGCACATTTTCACCATGCTTTAATACCAAAATTTTAATATTATGTTCTTCGGAACAGAAACTTTCTGGTTCATAGTATTTTTATTTTTTGGCACAAAAACTTTACATTTAGATTGTTAAATATCACAAAACATCATATGTTTTTCTTATTAAAAATGATCCACAAAATTACACAGTAAAATAGTTATCATTTAGTTTTTTGATGATTCTTTAGAAATACATTTTTAGTTTCATTATTGCATTGATAAACTAATAAGCAAATCTGTTACATACACAATAAAAAGCAAAGTAAGAGATTTTTTTAGAAGTTCGCAACTAAAATATAATATTTTAAAATATATATAAAAAATAATTTAATGCAGAAAGCAGTAATTCATCTAATATTTATATTAAATGAAATAAAATTTGTATCATTTTATTAAAAAATACAACACATGGGGGTTGAATATTTACAAATGAAACATTTCTGACTAATTAAAATGACTAGAAATAATACAGATTTTATGCAAATATAAGAACTCACAAATATTTAATAAGCACAAACTCATCCTAAAACAGATAAGCAATTAAAATTTGTACATTTTAGATAATGGGAACCAGATTGCTTCAAACAACTGCAGTTTAATTGCTTGAAATGATTTTTTATGAAACTCATAATAAACTCTGTTTCATGCAACTCAAAGAAAATTTATTATGATTTAATTGTAAATAAATGTATTTTGTTGATTTCAAATCAAAATTGAAATACTTCAGACAAAGTTAATGAATGTTTCTAATTATACAATTCCTTAAAATAGTGCTTAGTCATTCTTTGACTAATTATATAATATTTCTACCAGTTCAGAATATTGTTTATTCCAATAATATAGATTTATTTCACTTTCATATAAGTTAATCAGGAACTGGAGGAAAACTATTTAGAGAATTACAATAGTAAGGTCTTAAATCAGTCAATAGTTGAATATTTACAATTAATATGACTTCAAAAGCAAACTAATAACTTTCTAAGTATCAGAAAACCAAGATCACACTTTATATTTATATATATATATTTGTATACAGCTATATAATTTATTAACCATTCCTACAGAATAAATGAAATATATCACTGAATCATTTTCAACATTCAAAAAATGATTCTCAGCACTTGATTCTCATCACAGAAACAAATTTATCTAAATTTACTTAATTGAACTATTGAAAATGCTAATAAAGGCAAGTTCATTCGACTAATATTTTATGCCTAATTAACTTCTAATTTAGCAAGAGGCATTTTTAATAGCTGCAAAAAATTAATATCTAAAATTATCCTTAAAAAATCTGGCAATTTGGCACATTAATGGTTGGTAAAACTGAATTTCAATAGTGTAACACCAAATTTTAATGCTGAAATTTAACAACATTTTACAAATTGAAATCTCACCTTTGGAAGACAAAGAAATTCAAAATCTTTAAGATAATGTCATTTTGTAAAATAGTCTACTAGAATTAAATTATCTGAATTAAAGAGTGTGGTCAATTCGGATATGTAGGGATTCAAATGACTTAAGGAATGTGTATGTAGTAATCAGGGAAATAAAAAAACTCTTAACTTAATTGGTGATGGACAACTGATACCTTTAAATCCTCATCCCTTGAATGCTTATGATGATAGTTAAAAATGTGCAGATATATTGCCAACTGATTTCAGGAATGAACATAAAATAAACTGATTTCATACGAAATATCAACTGGGCATAGAAGGTTTAACAGTATAGTTAAGAACAGTTAAGTTTCTTTAACAGGTGGTTCAAGAAATATTTAATAGTTACTCAAGAAATACACAACTTAATTACTTTTTAATACAGAAAATATAGTTCTGTATTAAAAATTAAGATATAGCATCACTTAGAAATACAAGTTCTTTCACTTCTTTATAGAAAACATGTTTATAAATTCAGATCATAAATTAAAATTTCATTTTTATAATCACATTTGATACAACACAGTGATAGTTAATATTATAAATTGACAATCACAAGATTTCATATTTTGATCAAAATTTTTAAAAAAACTTAAATTCCTCCCCCCACCTAAAATAAAATTTTCCTATTAAAATTTATATATATTTTTACAGCATTAAATGTCCAGATGCTGAATGAATATTAAAAAAATGAAATATATGATGAAATTTTATCATATATATTCTAGGAAATATTTTCATAACAAAATTCAACATAAAGGATAACCTTAAATATGAATTTTTAATTCAAGACAAATCAAATTCCTAAAACAGAATTTTCAATACCAAAAAATGTTTAAGATTCCAAAATTTCAAATAGGCTCATAGATATGATGCACCAGTTTTAAAAAACATTTTATATAATTTCTATTCCAATATGTATTTTCTTTGCAGCTATATTTTTACTGTCCTTAAGGAGAAAAAAATAGTTTTTATTAAGTACATATTAAATCGCTCATTATTTATACTTTACATTTATACTGTATTAAATTGCACATAAATTCTGTTAAAAGTTACCATTAATTAAAGTTATCTAACAGTTTATTTAATTAAGGCAGGAATATATTTTTAATACAAAAATAACATCAGCTACTACTTTTTAGTTGCTAACAATGGACATTCATTTATATATTCTAACTCTGAGATTTATCAACCTTTCATAATTGTGATGTATAGATTTAAGTTCTTGGTCCATTAACGAGAATACAAAAACAATAAAATTAAAAAATACTTTACACATTTTTAAAAAAAGTGCTGTACAACTGAAAGACATTTCAAATATAACCACAAGCAAACGACAAAGAATGAAAAAAAATTCTTTCATCTCGCACAATAGGTATTTAGTTTAATTTCCAAAAAATTTAAAAACCCTTATCAATACATTATAAATAGTAATTTAGAAAAAAAAGTTGTAATAGCTACTGAAATTAATAAAATTATAGAAAAGTATATATAAATTTAATAATTAGATAAAAATTTTATTCAATTGGTATAAGGGAAATGCATGTTTTGAAATATTAATAACTTCATTATGGAAAAGAAGGGACCTATAATAGATGTCTATCAATTCCCTTGGTGCCAAAATATTGTATGCATTTTGCCATTTAAATTCAACAGTCGCTTATTATCTGATTTTTCATAATAGCAGATAATCAGATGAGGATTGAAACTGGGAACCTTACACGTAAAGAAACAATATAATATCGCATTGGCTGGCAAGGAATTTTTAGACCATTTTTGTCCACTACTGATTCAGCTTGTTACAAAAATATTCCAATATTTTACTGTACCAAAACTTTAAAATTAAATAACCAAAGTATACAAGGTATCAGAAATACTGGCATACTATTTATACAAGCCAGAGTGTCTAGAAAATTGTTGAGATTGTATTAACTTACTTAATTATGATTATAATTTTTTTCTTAAGTAATATCATTCAGTCACCTTGATCTTTTTGGGTATCAGACCTTATTATATATGTCCATTTTAATCTTTAAAGGCAAAGGTACAGAAGAATCAGGGACCTTCACAAAATAATGAATGATAAAATGCCCAGAAGTGCACAAACAAGCTTTCAAGAATGGATCAAAATATATGTGAAGTATATATGACAATAATCATCCTGAAGTGATATTTTCCTCACTAAGTACTTTAAAATAATTTCACCAACTGATTGTTTCTATGGCAATAATAATATATTTCTTTTTTAAAAAACATGCATTTCCTGAAGACAACCCTATACAAATGTTGGATAATAATGTTGACTGTAGATCTTATATGTAAAATAGTTGAGAGAATCTTAGCTCTTTTATAATTAATAACACAGCAAGCCTAATTCAGTAATAGTACAAGGGATTTTATAAATGAAATCGTATTAAGATATATTTAATGAATTTTAAGTGACTACAATGAAAATATATCCTTATCATTTTGTTAAAAGCTGTGTTTTTAACAAAAAATGTCCCATTTTTAATGCCCATGTATGGGATTTCCAGGAAAATTTGACATCAAGCACTAACTGGTAGCTAAGAAATAGAAGATAATTGACAATAATTGAAAAATACAGGCTCAAAGACTTCAGTTAAAGTAATATATTATATATAACATTAACAGAAAAAAAGTAACTATCTGAAAAGTCAACTATCAACTATCTGCCTGATATGTAATAAAAAATCTTGTACACGGGTTTCTGCAAAACAAAGAGTGGAAAAAAATTACCAAATATGAGCCACAATACCATCTACTATAAAAAGATGGCAGCATTCAGATCTATCTTCCTGTTTATATGCCTTAAAACCAACTAGGTGGCAAAATATTTTAGGCATATTAATGGTGTTAGAACGATGCTAGAAATAGTATACTTTGAAACTTTTTGGCTTTCTTTAATATGCTAATCTACGAGAATCACAGAGAAGAGTTATTTAGCAACTATTTGCAATCCTTCCAATCATTTCCAGAAACCTTAAAATATGCCAAAAGGCATCGGCTAAACGCTAAATACCACCTCTACATTCGTTTGATGAATGTTCTAAATATTGTGATGAATCTTAATTGTAACAGATGAGTGGTTGAATATTTACAACAGGTACATTAATATTAAAATTTTAAAAGTTAGAAAAATCAGAGCAATAAACTAAAAGTGCAATTATTACAATGAATGAAGAACTTTAAAGAATCTTATAATAAATATAAAGATTCCAACACATATAACATGTAAACTTATATAAAACTTTTACAGTTAAAAATTATTATTACAAAAAGCAGATATGGATGGGATATTAAAGTATGGAAAAGAAAAAAAAAGTTAGGAAGTTATTTTGAACAACCTCATCTATAATGTAATTATCTACAGAAATTTAAATGAATGCAGCTTCCATGCAATAAATTTTAGCAAAATTTCTGCACAAAAATATGGAAGACATCAATGAAAAATTCATCTTAAATTTGAATTTGTCTCATCTAAATAAAAATACACTAGAAAAGTCAATAATTTTTCTTCACGAGGGGAAAAAATGACATTAAGAACATGCTAAACAATTTGGACAATAAAACATCTTTCTGGAAAAAATTATTTCATATAGTTAGTTATATACAATGAAATTAAAACTCAAATTTTAAATCTGGTGATTGTCAAAAGTAAGACATTTGGATAGTTCTTGGCTTTAAAAAATGCATTGAATAATTTTGGATTTTAAAAATGTAGGACAAAAAGAAATGTTTGAATTTTCCTTAACACATTTTATGATCACAGCATAAAAACATCGCACAAAGACATGAATTTGCAAAAAAGTTTTTCACTATGTGTGAAAAATAAAAATAAATGATTTAGTATGTTATATAAGTAGTTTGCATATTTTATTTGCTCATTGCTTATATGCTAGTGATTGTAAAAATAATTCAATGGATCAGATTTTTAAAAAAATGGAACATTTAATTGGCACATCTGAACTGAATACTGCACATGTAAATGACATATATGAGTAATGCACAATGCAAATTTGATAAATAGCTCAAAAAGTTCTAAATTATTCTCTATCTTTACATAATTTATTTGATTCTGATTAAATATATCTCCTCATTAATTTACTTCTGATTTCTTTTACTTTATCTAACTATTTATTTAAAGAGTGTTTAAAAAAGTACAATTTTAAAAGTGTAAAAAGGCAATAACATTTACTGCTTTAACACTAATTTTAAAAAAGTAAATCCAAATAATCTAGACAGTATGATATTCGACCAATAAAGCCTAAACCACTGTATAAGAAAGTATATCAGAAAAATTTTATACAAATCATGGGTAATCAGATAAAATATAGTTCCAATAGAAATGAAAATTTTCTTGCAATAGGAAAATTGGCAGTTTTGTCAACGTAAAAAAAATGGACCACATTTCTAATGGTTAAAATACACATCTAAAAATGGCAATGTACAATGTCTACAAACTGTAAAAGTTGTCCGCATCAGGGAACTGTACACTGGTACATGTATGTCAACTTTCAATACTCAAATAAGGAAACATGGCAGTTTGTGATAATAATTAACTAGAACTGTCTACTTATTAGAAGCTGCAACCTTAGACAGCACCTAAAAATGCAAATAAAAAATATTAATGCATGCATGTTATCAACGGAATATGAATCCTATTAAATAAAATTTTAAATCCATTGCTTTTGTTAAAAATGTAATGATTCTTTATAAATTATAATAAATATTAAATGCATAATGCATTAAAATTATACACAAGAGAATGGGTGATATTTTTATTAGCTTTTATAGGTTATACAATGAGCCACTAAATCCATCAAATCTCCTTTATCATTGAAAATATACCCCACACACATGCAGGTACATATAAAAGATCCAGTTAAATTAGATAACTGCTCAAGTTTCAAATAAATGTAATGCAAATAAATGTTATATGAACTTACATTATTAAACAGATAAGATAATATTTGATGTCATTAAAATGTTGAATAATTCTAGAAATATATTATTGAATGTATTATGACATACATAAAAAATGTAATAATTGGCTACAGTTCCATTTCAAAAATTAGGAAATTAACTACAAGTAAAAAGTCAGACATAATTTAAACTAACTCAGTATATATATATGACACATACAGATAAATGCAAATATATATTTTTAAACAAATTAATTCACAAATGAAACAACTCAATTAATAATTACTCTATATCATAATACATCTTTTACTGAGCTTTTCCTCTTATATTTATAAATTTAGTTAGCATTTTTTTTGGGGGGGAGATAGGTATTTAAGTTTAAAGAATCCCGCATATAACACACACCAAATTAAGAAAAAAATGTCATGAAAATAAAAAGTACAACTTAATAATAATAATACGGAAACAGCTTAATTCAATTTCGTGGGTAAGTTGCATCACAAAGGAAAATCGTAGTAATAACAATTAAAAAAATATAGAAACTGAAAGCAAATTATAGAATGAAAGTAAAAATTAAGAATATCATGAGATTTTGCTCACAGAAAGGAGAAATATGTCAGAGCATTTAAGATATTTCGTCAACGATGGCAAATGAATTTACATTCCTACCTTGAGTGCCATGCTAAATGTCTTACAATGTAATTTATATGGACCTGCCAGTCATCAGTGACCTCATTAAAGTCAAGATGTTAAATAAAAATCATTCATCCATAAAAACATTTGTTAAAAATAAAATTTTCCAAGAATGCAATTAAGAAACAAATGCATTAATGAAAAATATAGAAACAATTTTTAAATGAAAAATGTAATAATAGTTTTTTAAATTTGGACAAATAATGTTAATTTGGATTTTATGTTATATATATATATATATATATATATAGGGAAAATTCAGATAAGTCACAGAACTACCTGTATGATAAGTTACCTTAGTTAAATCTACTCCTGTCAAAGCATGAACAGATGGAGGTATTTGACTAACAAGTTTTGTTACTTCAGATGTAACTTGATCTGATCCACCAATCAGTATTATGTCTTCAGTTTTGGCCAATGGTGCAGAAATTTCAGCAGCAATCTAGATAAACGGAAAACATAAAAATAAATAGGATATACATTCATTGAATACAAAATTAAACATTAATGCACATTTTTGCTTAAAAATAATTGAACATAATTTAATTCACAAATATTGATATTTTTACCTCTAAATTCAGCATTATGATTATTTTTAGTTAAACTGAAAGAAAAGATTTGGTTTTTCACATAAACCACTTGCGACAGGAAGATATGTCATTCATGTTCAAAAGCTTTTGCCACAGAATTGCCAATAATATATTATATATAGCAGCAGACAATTATCAGAGAAGTAAAATTATGTTTGCAAACCCTCAGTTGAGATAATTTGCTGGCACACAGTTTACAGAAACACAGTTTTAGGTAGAAAATTAATTAATTCAAAAGATATAAAACTTTTCCTGATTTCTATAAGTTACTGGATACTTTATGGGGCTTGCTGTGAATTAAAATAACTGTTTTAGATCACACACCTTGAATTTCTTTCCATGAAAAAAAAGTAACGAAAGGTACTCCACTTTCTGAAAATAAAAAATAATCTTCCAAATTTTAAATTAGTCAACCCAAATTCAAAAAAAAAAAAAATCTTTATGGAATTTTTAAAGTTAACAAGCAACATATTTAATTATGGAAATTTACTTATTTAAACATATTTTGAATTTTTTTTAACTAAGGGACGCCCTTCCTTTTCCTCAAAAAAGTATATTAATACTAAATGAAACAAATTGTGAAGAAAAATAAAGAAATACTTTTAAGGCTTCAAAATATGAAAGTTGAAAAAATACTTCAAATTTAACTTCAATATTTTTAACTAAATAAACTGATAATAATTAAGCCTTGTATCCATCTCGAAAAATGTTAAGTTGGTAAAATTCTTGCATTACTAATAAATTATTATGAAATGGGCTGATGTTATAATGTATAAAAAGAGGAGGAAAGTAAAATTCCATCACTAAATTAAATATTGACAAAATATATAACATTTTTATTAGATAAATTGAAAATCAAATTAAAGGAAATATTTTTACTTACTTTGGGAAGGGCATCCAAAACCAAGCTCATGACAGCAGCATCTCCATACTGTTTATATGCAGCTGCTTTCATTCGCATACCTTCAGCTTCAGCCTTACCTACTGCTTCAATGGCATATGCATCAGCTAAACCAATAAGTTTAATTTTTTCTGCCTCTGCACGGGCAACATCCATTGTCTGGGCTCTATAAAAGAATTAAAAATAACCAAGAGGATTTAATAATCTTTCAAGTAAACTATTAAACATAATAAAAAGGTGCAATTTAAAATTATTTTTATTCATAATTCATTTTTAAAAAGTGCCATATTATTTTATGCATGAGTATAAAATAATATGTTAAAAAAAGAAGTATGGGCTGCAATTGTGAATCCACTAAGTTTTCAATTATTTCTTACATATGCCTTGCAAATTACCTTAATTATTTAAAGTTCATATCGTTTTAACTCTAAGAATTTCTAGAAAATCTATGAGTAAAAATGAAATATATTCATTTGAATTAAATAGGATAATCAGGGGGAAAAAAAGGCCAGGAAGTTGAACAATTAATTATTACATATGATCCCCTATATAAAATACAACTTAAAGTCAGTGTATTGTTTTTTAGCAATAATTTTTTAATAAAATGTGAAGCTAAAAGCATTAAAAAATATTTAATATCCTTTATATATACATTTAATAATTATACAATATGGTCATAAGATTTTTATGTATTGGTTATTTTATTAAAAGATCATTTGAATTATGTTTTCCCCAATCAATTAGAAATTAAATTTTCTTTGACAGACAATATTTTGTAAAGTAGAAATAATTACTTATTTCTCAGTCTTCAATTTTAAAAGAAATGTAATCTTTTTACTGAAACACTTTATAACATTACCTTTTTCCTTGAGCTATAAGTTCAACCCTGTAGGCCTCTGCTTCAGCTGGAAGACGCACAAGAGAAGTTAATTCTTTTTCTTTTCTCAGAATTTCCTTCTCTTCAACAGCAATAAGTTTTTTTCTTTCAACTACATCGATTTCAATCTCTTCACTTCTTATCTTTTGTTTCATTTTTGCAGCTTGTAATTCATAAGACAACTGAGCTTCTGCTTTCTTTAATGAAACAAATAAAGGAAAAATATAATTGCATTCCATGACTATAATAGAAAAAGTGAGAAATAACATTTTTAATAATTTGTCATTGAAACATCTATAAAAATAATACCTTTGTATTCACTTCTGCATCAAAGTTGGATTTTTGGAGTTGAAACAAACGATACGAGTCTTCTATTTTGGTATTTGCACCATACTTGACATCCATTGCAGCCTTTTCACATTCAGCTTCCTAAAATAAATTTCGCATACTTAACAAATTATGAATATACAAGATATTTTTAAAAATATTAAATTTCATATTTATTCAAATATTGAAAAAACACCAAAAGTTTCTTTTTCGCTAGGTACTGCATTTGAATTTTTAACAATCTTAATCTCTATACACTCATTAATTATTCCAACAGCATAAGCAATAAAATTTATAAGCAACTCATTTCTATGAGTTGACAAATTAAAGTATATTGACTTAAATTATAATTTAGAAAAATAAATATTTCAAATCTTTACACAGATTTTTAAATTCATTTATTTTTAAAACTGATTAAAAAAGTGAAAACAATTCATACCCTGATGCCAGCATCCCTATTAGCCTGTGCAACGCCTACATCAGCATCTCTCTTCACCGCTGCAGTACGTGCTTTTCCCAATGAAGCTAAGTATTCAACTCTATCAAATACATCTTTGATTGTAAAACTGAGAATCTCTATACCCATACGTCCCACATCAGGAGCTGCAACTTCTCGAACTAGAGAAGCAAACTGATCTCTATCTCGATAAACTTCTTCTACTGACAAAGTACCTGGAATATTCATATATTCCAATTTACAATTTGGAAAAAGTTATAACAAAACAGCCATACAAAATAAAGATCTTCAATTCTTTAAGATAACACCCTCGAATTTTCCTATATATCTCAGAAATGCAAAAGTATGAATTCTTTGTAAAATTTAAATAGATCAATAATGCTTTTGGTGTTAATAAATGTATAAGAATAATGCATCAAGAATAAACCTCATACTAGAGTCTCATAAATTCTATTAATGTATTAGGTAATGTACCTGCTTACAGAAACTGATACATATTAATTTTTACATACTTGAAATAATTTAACTTTAAATAAATTGTGAAAAATGGTAACAAACATTTTATACAGATTTCACATAGCAGACAATTACATACGAGTTAATCCCCTAACTATTATTATTTTTAAATTTTCACATATGCAATTGTTTTAACATTTGCCAGTCTTACAAGGATCTTATATTACTCTTAGGTGACTAAGATAGACAATGTACAGTAACAGATATTTTATATATTTTAAAATCCATAATCAAATGAAAACAGAAAGAAAATTATGTAAATTTAATAAATACATACAAAAATAGTGTAGATCACTCCATTGATTTCTTTATAAGTACTTTTAGCACTGATTCCAGTGCAAATTATTAAATCTGTGATATTGCCATTTTTCATAATTCAAATTAAAGTATAATAATTTAAAAAAGAGCAAAGACAGCTAATAGGTTTGCATCATATCAGATATGGAATCAAAAGTAATAAAAATTATAACCAATACTTATGATTGTTATTATTTAAAAGCTAAGAATGAGTTTAGAAAATAAAATTCTTAGAGATATAACTCTATTAGAGATGTATAAGAATATATTTATATATTCTAAAAATATAAATATATAACTCTATTAGAGATGTCAAGTGAATATATATTTTTTGGAAGGGGGGGGATTAAAAATAATAGGTATGAATGGAATAGAAATAAAGTTTTTGGTTATCAAATTTTTACTTAAAAGTAATCAATCACACTATATATTCTATGAACAATATTAAAAAGAAAATGGAATAAATAATAATCCCATTACAAATAATTTATTATATACTGATCAGACCATTACAAATGAAAATGTAATATATCTAAGGAAATACCTTTGAAACAAACAAAATGTATATTCAGTTAATTCTTCAAGCACCTAATTGTTTTGATTTTTTAACTTTAAGCTAAAAAAAAAAAAAATGCTTGCAAAGTAAATGAACCAAATTAAAAATACTCATATCACTGGGTGCTTTATTCATGTATATCTATTATTAGGAATGTAAATAAGTTAAGGCTTTTAAATAGAATAGGGGGAAAAAAAAACAGTTGCTTTGCTCAAAGAATAAAAACAATTAGTAGTTTTGAAGGATTAACAGCACTTACACTTAAAATAAAGAAAATTTCAAAAAACTTGTTCGTATTTTAAAATTTATTTACAATTCCTTAATTATAACCCCTTAAAAAATAGTATAGCTATTAATTCAAAACATGTACCAAAAAAAAAAAATCCAAGAATTTTGTTGATTTTAATGCTAGAATTATTTAAAAACCTATTTGACTGTAACCATTTGTCCAAGACATGGAATAAAAAGTAACAAAAATAAAAGTATTTAAAATTGTTTCATTCACATGAATTAAATTAATAAGACATTTGGTAATAATGATTACATGGCGTAGTGATACTGAATTTGTTAAGTAGTATACAATAAAAAACTGATAAAATTGTTTAACCATTCAATTTAAAAGTAAGACTTTATTAAACTGCACTTAGTACTAGCATATGACAGATCATTTCCTATCAAACATCATTTTACAGATTTAGTAGCTGTGCCTTTTGTTCCTCATCAGAGTTGAAAATTACATAGAGTAGGAAATGAGATTCTGCAGTCAGAGCTAGATAATTCATGGTTTAAAAAATTCCACACACCAAAAAGAAGTTGGGTAAATAAGTAGGCATGGAGCACATCAAAAAAGATAAGGGTGATCTCCTAATGTAGATTCAGGCATTATCCCCGTTATCTGTCATTTAAAATTTCAGTCCATGTCAATATAGCCCTAGTGTTGTTTTAAATAAGACATAAAAATATCCTCAAAGTTGCCATATGTATCTTTGCACGCTAATCAAATCAATTTCAAATTTGAAACTAGTGAATGAACAAAAAATATTCTGATATTTTTCCTCCACTTTTTTTCTTGTGGGTCTATTAGAATGGTAGATTTTCTTCTATATAAGTCTTTTAATGAAGTGAAGTGAATTCCTAGGGCACTATCTGATCACTAAAGGTCATGCTAGCATTTAAAACAGAAAGTGTGAATATGAATCAAACATTGAAATTATGATTAACATGGTACATTGTAATATATTACAATTTATTTTAGTATATAGTTTCAAATATTTTTGTTTATTAAGAAAATATGGCAATTATTGAAAAAAATTAGTCATTTTAATATTTAATATAAAATAAATAGACATTTTTAAAAAAAACTAACGTGAAAATTGAGATAAATTATTTTAAAATCCACTGAACAATATTTATTAAATTATTTGCCATTGTTGCAACTAACCTATAATTAAAACTACTAAAAGCATAATTTACCTAAAATAGCTCGCAGGTGTCCTTCGAGAGTTTGAAGAATAACTGATTTTATATGATCTACTTCTTTTCCTAAAAACTGTTCAGCAGCAGTTGCAAGAAATTCTCTTTCAGTCATAACCTTGCACTGAGCAACGCCAGTTACTGTTAATGGAACACCTTGCGCAGTTTCAACATGTTCACAGCGTGGACTTAATGTCATAACTTCCAGTGATAATCTGTATAAAAGATAAAACAAATATTTAAAATATATTTAAAACTTTAGAAGTAAAACTATATGAAGTCTGCTAATAAAGCAATTTGAAGTTAAGTTGTTATTAAAAGAAAATTCTATATATTTATAGTATAATTTTACTACATATTACATAACATTGAAAATTTATTATCAATAATGCGTTAAAAAATATTTAATTTCTTAAACATAGTTTACTTTACGCACCAGTTTTTAAGAGAATACAACAAATAATAAAAAAATCCTTACTTAATTGTGAATTTTTAAAATTAACCAAGACACTCCATAAAAGTTTAAAAAATATATTTAAAAAATCCATAGTCATAATAATCAAACTAGAGCTGCACAGTTGATTAAAAGTTTGATTAATATTCTATGAAAATTAAAATGAAAAATCAATTTATTGCTTTAAAAAAAAGTCGAGTACTCAAATTTAAACAGGGTTAAGCGTTTGTACTTGTTTATTTACTTCAATGATAAGTTTATACACCAACCAGTTTAGTTGTCCTACACTGATGAGTTAAAAAATTCTTTTACTTTGATGGTCTTCTTCAAAAAACACGATAATTAATTATTCCATTTGAAAATATCACTCAATAATTAATTGAAAATAAACAATGTAAAATGAATATAATACACGAGTATCAATATATATAAGCCACAAACGATATCATACAACTTATAAATTGTATTTAACAGCTATATTTGTAATTTTATGATAAATGAAATTAGAAATCCAATATTTAATACCAAAAAAATCAATCATCGTATGACATTAAAATAAAAAGTTTTTAAAATATACAGGCATGGCATTTCAAAATTTATGAGCAGTTATAGCTGTCACCTATATCAACAATAAGAAAATATAATTATTTTTATAAAATTTATTAAAAAATAATGAGAATATTTTTCCTTTCTTTCAAACCAGCTAGAATTCACTTTTGCTTTAATTTATACAGATATAAATACCAGCAATACTGTTAATTTAAAATATATAATTAATGCCAAGTTTGGTAATAAACAGATACATGAAGACTAAAATTTTGATTATTTGTAAAAGCAATTCAGTCACTTTTAAAAGCACATAAATTACTGAATGGTTCAATTCGCCGTACCTCTGAACATCAGTAACCATCCACCATGCCCAAGCCCATCCACCAACAACCATTTTTTTGCCTGTATTTCCACAGCAACCACCTAAGTAAAAAAATAAAAATTCTGAAAATGCATCAATATTTATTAATATTTTATACTTATATATATATATATATTAATACTAGAAAAACAACTGATATGTAAACGTTGATTTATATATTAACGAAATATACAAAAAGCCGAGAGCCCTTTCACTTTAAACAAATATAAACAAAATCACAAACCAATAAACAAAGCATATGTTTTCCAGGCAGATCACCATCTTTCTCGGACTAAATGAATGACTAAAATACTCAATCACCGAACACAATATAAAAATAGTAATCATTTCAGTTATTTACCTGACACAATAAGGGCTTCATTTGGCCCCACTGTTTGTACATTCCCCATTTTTTTTGGTAGCTATTGAAAACTAACTTAAGAGGATAACCATCATCTAAGATGGTTTGAAAAATAATTCATAATACACTTATAAATAATTTCAACCTACAGTATTTATAACATTAGTATAAATACAGCGTCAACTAATCTATTATAGGAGAAAAGCACATTTTCCAAACTAGCCGGCTCTGAACTTTTTTTATGAAACAAAAACCTCTTCCATGTCAGAGATGCGGCAAAAGTTACAGTTAATGGAAGGTTTCCTTCCCCTCTCTCTTTCTTAAACATTATTTAGAAATGATTCTAAAATAATTCTTTGTCCTTTTACAAGCATTATTTTAGCTTTTTAAATTTCTCATAGAAATCAAGAGAAATTATTATCGTCAAAAGTTTTAATTTTTAAATATAATTTCATTATTACCGAGAAAGTCTGGAGTCTTATCTACAGAAAGAGAACTATTTCTAAAACGTGTTTCCTCTATATTTTTAAATAATAATATAGAAATAATTAAAATATAGATTTTTGTTATATAAAGATAGTGTTACCAATAAATAATTCTCAGAATTTAGAATTTAGTTTATGTTCATTCTAAACGATTCAAACGAGTTACCAATAAACGGTGAAAAGCAGGAGGTAGTGGGAGGGGGGAATGAAGAAATAAATGTTGAATTTATTTTTTACTGGAAGGAAAATTTTATGAAAGATAAACTATTTTTTAATATTAAAAATAAATCATGAAATATTTGTACTTCAGCTGCAATGGCAGTTAGTTCTTTCATCGAAATCCAAACGATTTTCTATATTTTTTTTCAGCTGGTATTGTATATCGCAAACTGTGTTGTATATTTGATTAAAAAAATTTTCTCCCTTCTGTGTCGCAGAGATTTAGCCTTACAATAAAAGCACTGAAGGAAAAGGTTTTCTGAAAAATTGTGCAATTAGAAGACCGAAATGAATTTCCATTGAACCCCTGGTTTTAGAATTTTGAATATTTGTCAAGACATAATATTTATGGAATGATGGAAAACTGATTTTTCTTTAAATCAATGTAATACGAATTCATTAATATCAGGGAGAATGCAGAGAGGAGAATATCGCTGCTTATTTCTTTCGGATCCGACTGCAATACGAAAAATTATAGAAGCTTTACAAATTGCAAAGGATATTTTACATTTATCACTTCAAATTCAGACGAACTTAATGAGAAGTTCTCCAGATGAAGAAGCAGCTATCAAAACTTTCAAGATTTTCTTAGATCTTCCGGTGACAGCTTTAGCTTTGCAATATTCGCCTCATTTTTTAGCAACAGTCTTATGCTGTAAAAAGTCATTGAAATGCTCTCTACGAGTTAAAAACTTGGCCGATATGTGCTACGCAAAATATATTGAAACTTTTCCGGAATTTATTAATCATAAACGTCATTCTACCTTCATTTCTTTCTATAAGTCAGAAGTGAAAAGAAACATTCTGAATTCCATTGTAGACTGTATCTAAACAAGACAATGGAGAAAGGAATAGATATTATAATTTTGTGAAATGTTTTAATGAATTTTATATATTTATGAAACTGACTAATACTTAGAAAGCAAACATGATTTTTAATCACTTCAAAATATTTACAAATTTAGCAACATTTATTATAACTTTGTAATGTCTTAATTTTTCCTTAATTATTTAAGATAAATTTTAAATAGTATGATATATGAGATTAGTAGTAGATCTGAATAAGTTATCTGCACATACAGAATCATTATGATGATATTTTCATGTATATTTTAGAATGTAAATATCTATTAGATTAGTTTGCTGTATCAACATAAAATTTTAACATTGTAATATTAAAAGGTTTCTCTAATGCACTATTTATTTTATAAATTTCACTGATATTATCGCATACATGTATTTTAGGAAGTTCAAATTTTATTTTTCAAATATTTTTGTATAAACCAGAAGTCAGTTGTTCTAGTATTTTTTTATTTTTTCCCTATTATTTTGTAAACACTTAATGAAAATAATAATTTTAGACACATGCATTTTCCATGCGTATATTTAAAAATAAACATAAATTCCAGCCAAATCAAATCTTTTATGAAAGGAAAAAAAAAATCGAAACAAGTAATAATTGACTAATCTGCAGTACATATCTTGGTGCACATTTAAATATTTTACGAATAAGAGGCAAAAGGGAAAATTATCCCGCCTTTTCATGTTTAAATAAAAAGCTATTACTCTTAGATAAAAAATTCATGTTAAAAAGTTATAATTTTTAAAAAGTGCTTATACCATAAACTATGAAAGTAAAGGTACTTTAGATCAGAATTAGTTAAAAAAAAGGGCTAATTTGGTAAAAAACATTTTTGTATCTTGAATTTGAGCGAAATTTCTCTAATATCATTTAAGTATTTGATTACAGAAAGGAATAATCACACACACACACACACACACACACACACACACACACACA
>JAPMOQ010038156.1:3746220-3757115 GCA_026543055.1 Argiope trifasciata | reverse complement strand
TTTTTTTTTTTTTTTTTTTTTTTTTTTTTTTTTTTTTTTTTTTTTTTCATTTTTAATGATAAACTGTTGACATAAGTTTTTATTCCAAAACATCTAATTTGTTTCAATGCTTATTGGAATCACTAAAAATGTGTAAATATCCTTTGCAGAAGTTTCCTTTTTGGAATCATTTGATACAATTACTTATAAGTAGAGGTTAAAAATAGAACAGTGTTGGGAGATTAAAAAAAAAAAAACGATTCTATTTCTCTGTTAATTACAAAACGCATATTTTACAACAGACATGTTTGCTTGAAATAATTAAAATTAGCTTCTTTCCGTTTGAAATTTATCATTTTATCTTTATCAAATTTTTTCCATTTACACACAAAAACTGAAATATAACTCATACAACAACCACAATAATACGAAAAAATATATAACTGGATCCAAAAGGAAAGTACAAAAAGAAAAATAACGAATAATTTACTTTAGGCATAGTAACGACTAAATGTCCTGTTGACTGAGAGCGCAGACATGTGCTCATGTCTGGGTGCACTTCACCTGGTAAAAGAAGCTGAAAATATTTCTCTTTTACTTTCACCCGAACGTAATTTGGTTGAACATCAGCTTCCAGCAATGACGTATCAAGAAATCTAGTTCATAAGAAAAATTACACAGGTCTGTCATGAAAAAAATTATTGATATAGCAAATAGTGGTTTTAATTGATTTTTAGATGCTAAGTATTGAAAAAAATAATAAAAGAAATCCATTACATAGAGTTTCATCCCAAATCGTATTTTATTTTTTAGCACATTTATCTTTTTTTGCACATTTCGGATAAAAATAAACAATTTATGTGAGTTTCATAAAATATTTATGGAATTAAAAAATAATTGGTTGAATAAACTACAAAATATACGAGAGAAAAAATTGTTTCAACCCAGTATACTCATCTGAAAAACTTGATTAAAGTATCGTATTCAGATTATAAATAGACAATTTGCTGTGATCTGAAAGCGATTTCTACGTTCTTTGATCAGCAGAAAGAATGTTCACGAAATTTTCCAGCTGTCTTTGCGAATGCATCAGTCGACACAAAAAAATATCACATTAAGAAAAAATGGTCAATCAGGATGGCATTAGATCCTGGAGTCAAAACCATCACATTCGCTACTTGAAATAAAATTAGATTTCATGAAATAATTTGTCAGAGCTTAGTCAAAAAAGGTGAATACCTCAAATACCTTTGTGATCAGTTTCTGAGTTTATCTGAAGCAAAAATGAATTAGGATGTATTTCTTGAGGTAGATATCTGGAAAATAATAAAAGATAAAAATTTTGTGACTAAAATGCAAAGGAACGAAAGAAAAGTATCGAAATCTTTAAAACTGGTTATTAATCGCTTTTTTTTGGGGAAAAATACCGACACAAACCATAAATATGTTGCAAATCAGATAATAAAATATTTTAAGATTTTTGGCTGTGATCTGAATTTAAAAGTTCATTTTCTTAATTCACAACTAGGCTATTATCCTGAAAATTTAGGAGCAATTAATGAGAAGCTAGGAAAAAGATTTTGCGAAGATATAAAGAAAATCTAGAGGCAATATTAAAGAAAATGAAATGTCAACATGAATTCAATTATTGCCAGAAGCTATTAAGAAACAATCTCGGCAAAGTTCTCTAGATGAAAGATGGAAAAAGAACTTTTTGAGGTAAAGAAAAAGAAAACGTAACTATGACCTGTAACTTTCAAAATATACTTAACAATCAAGATTTATTTCATTGCAGAACGATTATTTCCATTAAATTATCAGCCTTTGTTTTAAATGGATTTTTTGTAACTTAAAATTGAAAAAAAAAATGATGAAATTTAGACATAAGAAACAAAGAAGAAACATAAAATAAATTTAAAAAATATTGACGACTTTTCCAATGTAGTTTAACATTCATAATTTTTAATTAACATTCATAACATTTTTAACATTCTTATTTTACTCAGGATTTATTTTTGTCTAAATTAAAATAAATTAAATTTCTATAGTTGAAAATAACAGAGCATCATTTTTACAGATTTCCATTTTACAAATTCATGTTATTTCTTCTAGTTAATAGAATATTTTGTGGTTGATGCTACTGATATTCTCACTACGGCATTTTAACTTGTTACATTAATAATTTCAAAAAAATCTGAGAAATAAATACGTATTTCATAGCGAAAAATTCGATGCTCACGAATTCCCAGATGAAAAAAAGTCGATGTAAATATGCCTTATTATCCATACTTCGTATTGATATACATTTATATCCATCTATAAACATGTTCATTCCATTCTGGCTTACTAGTTATAATTTATCTTCTGCTGTTGTATTTAGTTTCATCTAACTTATCGATTTGTGTTGGTGCTCCACGAAGGTTAATTTTGGGATGGATTTTGCTATACTGAATCATGGATGAACGACGAAGTTGATACCTGAATCGACATCTCACCCTTCAGACTTAACAGACTACTCTCAGACCATATAAACCAGCCGTTTGACGTGGACCAAGTCCATCTATAATGCCAATTTTTGATGGAAACAAATTCCAATTCACACTCTGATTTTTCCCCTCAAACCTGATCTCTAAAGTACCGAATTTTCTACCGTAAATTTGAATATACATGGAAAAGAAAATGCCAGAAAAAGCGTTTTACCGAATAATCGGATCATCATTGTTGTTTGATTAGTTCTACGTGTAGAAAGAATTAATCAACTTTTTTGATAATTACAACAAGTTCTTATGTTAATGACTCATATTTGTATAGATTGCTTGATTATATAATACAGATATATTTTAAACTTATAGATGAAGAAAGGTACCTGAAAACTGCTAAATCAAGTTTGTAGCAGTTATTATCTTCATCGTCTATAAATTCAAAGTCCAACCTGTAGGAAAACAATAGAAATTATGCTTTATTTTTAGAGTAAATAAGAGAATATTTGACAAGATATAAAAAAAATACATGTATTTGATATGAATCTAAAAATTTATTTAATTGGAAAATTCGACTGAGATCTGTACAGAGAAAAGTAAAATATAATTTCACCATCACTTTTTACATTTTTTACATGTTAACTAAAAATTATTTGATATAATGAATACGAGTAAAACTTCATTTTACTAAGAATATTTCTATCAATATATTAGATTTTTTATTGATAATTAAATTCTTTCATAAAGAAAATAATTCTTAATCTTAACCACACTAATTAAGACACTAATTATTAAAAAAATATTTTTTTAAAAATATTTTATAATGTATTATATATCTTTTACGGTATATTACAATAAAATTTTTCTATTTCACCAAGTGGTGTTTCTCGTTTGGAAATTAAAATCAATTGTTTAAACCATAATTAAATTATGAAAATATAAAAATATTCTTTTGTCATCGAAAATATTCACCTGAAAAACTTTCAGAATTTCAACTTCATTGGAAATGTGTAAAAAATTGATTGCAATATATACTTCTTTACACATAATTTACCGAGCTTCTTTCAAGATTCAGAACATACGCGAGATTTAAAAAAAAGACCCTTTGATTAAAATGTACGATAGGATTTAGAATATCATAATTTGTGCGCATTTGGACATTCATAACTTAACGCTGATGGCAATTTATATGTGTTCTGTCTTGGTATTAAATATTCAATTCTAAGAATTCATTTAAATGCAACCAACGTGAATGTAAGTAACAATAATATTTTCTAATTCATCTATAACTTATATTTTGTAATTATAAATTTGTGCTGACAGTAGGGCATTTTTTTAAAGGAATCAAAAATATTAATACCGTAAATGCCATTATTTTGACCCTAATTGAAAATACTATTAAGCGCTATACAAGTTCCGATGAGTTTGCTTAATACAAGTCTAGGTAATCTTTGAAAATAAAAATTCTGCATAAAATTTTTTAATTGAATGAAGGAAATGTATGTTGGAGCGAATTGCTATGTCTAGTGCTTTGTAATATCCTTCTCCATCTAATAGTAATGTAGAGAAATATCAAAAAATTATTGCGCGGGTAAAGGTTTCGGACAGTTTAAAAGAAAGTAATCATGTGTAATAAAAAATAATCAGTAAAATATTGGCAGAAACAAAAGCTAATTTGAAGTTTTCAGTGAATACCTGAAAAGTGTACTTAAATGGAAAATAAAAGTTAAGAAAATTTTAGGCTTTCCGAAATAGATTTTGCAAATAATCTGGTGCATGTTAAATATATAAAGTAGGCATTTATTGCTGAATTGCTTTTTTCATGTTTTTTTCTTTTAAGAACAAAAAAAAAAAAAAAAAATTAAATGTCGCAAGTGGAAACTGTGAATGAATCATAACTTTTCTCTTTTGAATAAAGTATACATAATTTCGAGCATTTATTTGATATTTAATTAGAAACAAAAATAGAATCTTCTGTTAGTTTAAAAAAATCATCATGCACATACTCCTATTATAGAATGAAATGAAGTAATTAAGTTTCTAATTGATTTAAACTTACTTAGGTTCATTCACATTAAGGATTTTGCCATTATCAGTTATTAATTTTCTGACGAGCTTGGGCTTCTTTGCTTCACTAAAATAAAAAACAGAGACACTTAGTGCATTAGGGTGATATTTAATTCATTTTGCTTGTTTTGGAGATTGATTTTCATTTTATATTGCTGGTTTTGGAGAATTCTTTAATGTTCTGTAATTTCAGCAAGCGAACATGTTCTTATTGACAATGTTTAATAGTATATTCTAATTTTGTTTTTTCCCCAAAACTTCCATAAGTACGAATACATTTTCGAATATGTTCTTACAGTCTTTGTTTAACAGTGTGTTCTAATTTCATTTCTCCGAAAACCCATACTCAAGAATGTATTTTTTTTTTATCACTATGGAATATTGACAGTGGCGATTTGGAATTAAACTGCTCTTCCCTTCAACATATCTGGCTTTCTAGGTTATCTCGATTATGATGTAAAAGATACACGTTTGAAATGAGAAAATGATTCATGTTTCGTCAAAGTAATTGACTACTTTCTTATTTGTTCACTAATTTTGGGCTCAGTCGTGGCCTCCGAGAGATATCTCTCTCGGAGGCCACGGCTCAGTTTGCAATACCCACTCTTCTTCGCTTAAAAGATTCAGATAATTTTTTCGGAGCGAGCCAGTATTTTTGGTTTTTCCAATCAAACTTCGTTGTAAACAAAGCAAATTTCAAGTTCAAGTAATTTAAGTTTCACTTGTCATTTCACAATAACACATCATTTCATTCATTTTTTCTCTTACTTATGCATGGCAATCTGTATTTTGTCACATAGTAATTGTAGTATTCTATTCTTGCAGTATTTTATTTTAATATTATGTATTGATATTTTTATATTCAATTTTCAAAATTCTGTAATAGTTTATTAATATAATATATCTACAAAGTTGTATGAATATTGTTGGTATTATTTAGCCTAGTATGATGCCGACCATTTCAATAAGTTCTAGAGATATTTTTATACTTTTGATCTTATCTTTATATTATTAATTAATGTTTAAAATTATAACTTTTAAATCCTTTTTTTCATAAATTTCTTATATTGTATTTGTACCAATTAGATAAAAATCGCTAGTACTGCTCCATTATTTTGCATTGTTAAGAAAATCAAGGAACAAGATTTATTTTAAGTGTGTACAAAAATTCTTGTTATTGGAAGTTTTATATATATATATATATATATATATATATATATATATATAAAGCGAAATATTGATACCTCAAAAGCGATTAAATGCCAATTTATTGCCTACCAAAGCAACTTCTTGTTCTCACATGATACAAAATATATCTTTATATTTTCTGGAGGAAATTAAACATTTGAATTTTTGATATTTCTCGACTCCTCAATTTTAATTGGTAAACAAATACAATTAGTGGTATACATGTGTAATCTATAAGCATTTACAAAAGATTTTCATTCATATTAATATTATTCAGATGTAGAGTGATAGAAATATATTTCATTTATGTGTTTAAATATATTTGAATATAACGTACCTGCTAGGCTTCTTCCGTGATTTTTCCATATGTTTGCATATTTCTATGCGCGATTGCGGGGTATTCTTCGTTTGTTGTTTCCAAAAACTAGAAAAAAAATTAATAAATTTTCAATTGAAATAACTTTTTGAAAATGATGATTTTTCGTAGTAAACGATATTTTTATTTCGGCTCCATTATGTATATGGGAACCAACATACATTATTGAATTTCCAATTAGCCATTTCATATAGTCATTAAATGTGTGTCATTATATGAAGCGTGATTAATTTTAACCAAATTCGTATAAAATTACTTATTGGGCATTATGGTCGTTTCTTAGTAATTGGGCACTTATCAGACTTGAGAACTGCAGGATAAATTAAAACACGGTATTAGTAGATGTTCCTTAAAGAAACGTATTTTAATGGAACAAAATATGTTTATCGAAGAAAATATTATATTTATCGAACTATGTACAAAATTTTTATTGTATGTTATAAAATTAAACAATGTAATTTATTTATATATTATTTAATATACATATAATTTATATATTATTTAATATGTATATATATATATGTGTGTGAGTGCGAAACTATAATTTGTTGGAAGCAAAGTCGTGGTCAACGATAGAGTTGAAAGCACTTTGAATTTTTATGCACCGTTTCATTCCATCCCGGGAGGGATGAATTATGTACAAGTGGCGAGGACAAGGAACGTCCGTTCACAGCGCAACACAAAAGAAGATTAGTTTAAAAGAGAAGGAGAATTTTTTTTTCTATTGTGTAAATACGATGAGATTTTGATAAAGATATCTCTACATGCATCGACTCAGGCAAGGGAATCATAGAGATCTTTTAAGGGAATTTGCTTAGGTCAGCAATTTTTTTATCCTTCACTCTATAGAAATCGCTAACGAAAGCAGTTTTACAGAGTTTTCTGTTGCATTAATTAAATAGAAAAATTAGAACTGGATCAAAAAATAAGATAATATTTTAGAATAAAGTTAATATGTTAAAGTTAAATTAGGCTAAAAAGTTAAGAGTATGATTCAGTTTAAATTAGATTTTAAAATATCATTGCAAACACATGACATTGTAATTAATTGTTATTTTGAAAATAATTACATGGAATTCAAGTATATTGCATTATATTTCGATGCAAAATAAAATTTGATAAAGCCACAAATTAATTAAATGGAGCAACTACGATCTAATTTTTACTAGAGACTTGATACAGAAAGTATGTGATTTTCAATTAATGAATATTTTTACATTTGTATTCATGATCTGTGATATGATTGCTGAGAACTTTTTCCTTTGAAGCTTTTGAAATATTGAGCTCATGAATTTTAAATCAAAGGACAATGTACTATTTTCCACTTCAGAAACAAACAATTACTGGAAGATTTTTTTTGTTTGCATGCTTTGAAAATTTTGTATGATTTTTCATTATTTTTATGTCTTAGAAAATTTCTGTATTCAATTACTTTTGGAATTGTTTATTAATCTGATGTTTTCTCTTCGTGTTTCCGTTAGCACTTATTTCCTTTTATTTCATAACTTTATATTTTGCTATTTTCTTTCTTTTTTTTGAAAAAAGTTAGGGAGAAAACTTTCTGAGGACAATATGCTTTGAATAGATTTTGAAGCAATCACCTTTAACTCTTGTGCGGGAAACCATAATTGTTTGTAAGACTTTTGGAATTAGAAAAAGTTTCAACCTTTGCTTACTTTGATTGCGATTCTTCGTCGCATTTTTCAAGATCGTTCCAGCTATTTTCAAATTCCTCTTTTATATCTTCAGTGTTATATGGCCTCTGTTTGAAAATAGCCGAATCAGAAAATTTAATGGTATACATTTCAAAAATTGTATGCGTACTTCAAGAATGAAATATTAAAAATGTTATACTACAAAATGAACTAAAAACTTACATGTTTCAAGTAAAGTTTCTCCTGCTCTAATATTTCACTTCTAATTCTATTATACTTCTATAAAAAGCAATTGAAATGAAATTATGCATATACACCAAAATTACAGCACCGTAAGTTTTGAAAGGATAAAAATTCATGAAAATTTATCAGTTATCCCTTGCTTTAACTATTTAAGGATAAAATCATGTTTTTATACCTGTAATGCTACAATTCTTTCAGACTTTTTAACTTTCTCACCATCAAGAATCTGAAAAAAGTCAAAAATGAAAATATATCGTATATACACAAAAATTTTTTTGTTAGTATAAGGACAATTTTACTTAATTTGCGAAAAATAATAATATTATTTTTCACTAATATTTAAAAGTTCTACAAAATGAGAATTAATAATTAATCCATATAGTGTTATGTTATTAAATAATTATATGGTTTACATTTTTTAAATCCATTTCTACAACGCGTTTTAGCCGCTGTAGAAGGATTTTCTTGAATACGAGAATGGAAATCCAAGGATACAGTACTTTTTTCATTCTGATTCAAAATTAACTGTTTGGACTATTTTGATTGTAGTTACCATGAAAAATAAAAAGCGATAAAAGAATCAATGTATAAAGCAATTTTTCACTATGATTTATTAGAAATAATGATTGTTACATGTTCCAAAATGGTTTTAATAAAATCAAAATTAGACCAAAGAAACATATACGTAGAAATCAGATTTTCATTAATCATCCAAAGATATACACTAGGGAAGACTTTTCATTCATTCATTCATTCAAAAAGATATATATTCATCTAAATCTTTTTATCACAGGGCGCTACAAAAACATGACTTTGGCTATTCTTACAGTTCTTTCCTATGAAGTATGAGTTAAAATTCGAGTTCATGAAGTTTAGAATTCGAGAGAATAATAAAACTTTGCAATTCTTCTAGTTGTATTTCAGAGAAACAATGTGAATATATATTGCTGAAATTTTTTTATTTATCTGTACTTTGTTGTTTTAAAACAATTAATTGTTTTTAAAATCATGTAATTGAAATCAACAGCTGTGGTGGAATGTAGATTATTTGGATGGAAGGAAGTAACAGGACGTATGTTTTTAGGAACATTACTTTAATAATCACATTCATGCACTAAACTAACAAAAGACATTCACCCGTGCAACTTCATTCATATCTCTTATTATCATAGCAGTGGGTTATGGAATGCATAGGGAATGAGGCATCGCTATCTAGTTTCAAAAAGCGGAATGCAACAGCTATATTTTTCACTGGACAAATAATGACTTAGAAGGCAATACCAACAAAAGCCGGCAAATGCACTTACGTTGAGCGAATAGCACCTTAGAAAGCAAGAAGAAACTTAAAATATTGAAAAAAAAAGAAAAAAAAAACCGGATTAGGTTTTGAAGAAGTGAACAAAATGACATCAGTTAAAATATCCAATTAGAATTCATTTAAATAATTAATATCTTTTATATTTTTTATAATAACCTATCCATGAAATACATTTGACGTTTCATGTTTCTTTTTTCACATAAGTCGCACTTGAAGGGAGGTTAAAAAGATTTCCATGAAATTGTTTACAGGTTATTGACATATATTAGTATACAAAACAGTACAATGTATGACAGTATTACAAAAATTGTATATATATATATAATACACTGAAGTGACAAAAGTCATGGGATAGCAATATGCAAATATACAGAGGGCAGTAGTATCGCAGCGAAAAAGTATAAATGCGCAGTTCGTTTTCCAGAGCTTTCATTTGTGTTCAAGTTATTCATGTGAACAGGGTTTTCGTGATTTATGGCGGCACGACGAGAACTAACAGACTTTGAACGTGGAATGTTAGTTGGAGCTAGACGCATGGGTCATTCCATTGCGGATATCGTTAGTGGATTCAACATTCCGAGATCCACAGTATCAAGAGTGTGCCGAGAGTATGAAATTTCAGGCATCACACCCCATCATGGACAGCGCAGTGGGCGACCACCTGCACTTAGCGACCGAGACCGCCGACGTCTGTGTAGAATGGTCAATGTTAATAGACACGCAAAATTTCGTCAAATAACTGCAGGAATCAATGTGGGACGTACGAGGGACGTGTCCGATAGGACTGTGCTGCGAAATTTGTCTTCCTTGGGCTATGACAGCAGAAGACCGACTCGAGTGCCTTTACTGACAGCACGACATCACCTGCAGCGACTCTCCTGGGCTCGTGAGCATATCGACTGGTCCCTAGAAAAGTGGAAAACCGTGGGGTGGTCAGATGAGTCACGATTTCAGTTGTTACGAGCTGATGGTAGAGTTCGAGTGTGGCGCAGACCCCACGAAGCCATGGACCCAAACTGTCAGCAAGGCACTGTTCAAGCTGGTGGTGGCTGCATAATGGTGTGAGCTGTTTTTACATGGCATGGACTCGGTCCATTTGTGCAACTGAACCGATCATTGACTGGAAATGGTTATGTTCAACTGCTTTCAGATCACTTGCAGCCATTCATGGACTTCACGTACCCACACAACGATGGGATTTTTATGGATGACAATGCGCCATGTCACCGGGCCAGAACTGTTCGCGATTGGTTTGAAGAACATTTCGGACAATTCCAGCGCATGATCTGGCCACCTAGATCATCCGATATGAATCCCATTGAGCATTTATGGCACATCATCGAAGGTCCGTTCGTGCCCAAACTCCTGCACCATCCACACTTTCACAATTAGGGACGTCTATACAGACAGCATGGCTCAATACTCCTGCAGAGGACTTCCAACGATTTGTGGACTCCATGACACGTCTAGTTGTTGCACTTCGCCGGGCAAAAGGAGGACCGACACGATATTAACAGTCATCCCATGACTTTTGTCACTTCAGTGTATATATATATATATATATATATATATATATATATATATATATA
>JAPMOQ010038156.1:3730729-3746120 GCA_026543055.1 Argiope trifasciata | reverse complement strand
TTTATTAATTAATTTAGATTCATTTGTATTTTAGTTGTAGCTGCATTTGCGCTCTAAAAATACAATGATTGATTTAAAAACTTTTTTAATTCTTAAACTTGTTTGAATCAGTTATGATTTTTAGTTTCGATTCCGGTTTTGGTTTCGTTTCCGTGGTTAGTACTGTTTCTGTTTTGTTTAAATAATTCTTTAATTATAGTATTTTGGATTTGTTTCATTAATTGGTTCTTATTCATTTACCTTTCATTTTGTGAACTTTTAGCGTGTAATTCTGAATTGAGTTTGAATTTCGATTTCAACCTAACAGTTTTGTCATGAAACACTTGATTAGGCTTCATCTTTGGTGTCATCTAAAAGATATCTCTATTGTAAATAGCCTGTCCTGTCCTAATTGTTAATGTCTTTTCTTTATTCTTTGCTGTAAATAAATGTACTCTTTTCTTTTAAAGTGTCTTCTTTTTACTCAGTGACCCTAGACACTGATCTAAATGTGGTTGAATGGGCATTCTGTCCCATCCAATTCCTAGGCAGGGCCCCGGGATTTGAATTTCAAATTTTTTTTTCCCGCTTTTAGTTTTCTTTTTTTTTAAAGCAGCTTAAGAAATATAATTTCCTTTTAGTATTTCATACGACATTAAAGTCATCAGACGAATGACCCTACTCTCAACGAAAATTTTTTTTTGATTCGTGTCGTACGGACACAGTAATTTTTCCCATCTCAAGGATGGTTCTTCATTGTGTTCCTATGAAGAGATGAAAAATAAGTGAAGTTGTCCCGATCATTGCAAGAAACTCTCGTCACCACACAGGCATTCTACCGAAAAGAATTTCCTAGTGTCATCATTTTTTTCATCCCGAAAATGGTTCATCGTTGTATTCCAGTCAAATAATGAAATTACAGTAAAGTCGTCCCAACGATCGCAAGACAAATTTCCCACTTCAGCAAATTAGGAAATGTGTCATCCTGACATCCACTCCTCAAAATAAATCAGCTTCTGACCTCTTTACGTTTGCGATTTCCAGTGTTCAGTTTTAAATGCTAACTGGTACAAGACGTCGACCCCTCTACTGAGCTTAATTTATCATTTACGCAGAAATCTTCAGCAAAAATCAGCATTCGAATCTAGTGAAGAAAGTGTGTTTTTTTTTTCAAAATTCCAGCACGAAAAAATCCATCGGTTTTGTTTTGGTCGTCCTGTTCGATCCCAGACAAGCGCCATAGCATCTGTGCATTTGTGTTTTGTTAAGTTAAACTTCAACAGCATCCAGCATTTGATTCTTTGAAATATAACATTCCTTCCTGTTTGAAAACCCCAAGATACTTCGTCATCTGTGAAATGTTTTTATACTATTTAATAATTAATAATCTCTAATTTACTTTTCTTTTAACAGCATATTCATCATTGCTATTTTATATATTGAAATATATGTGTTGTTTTGATATTTAATCTTGTTTAAACTTTACTTAAAATTCGTAATTGATGATATATTTTATTGTTGCTTACCAAAAGTTGTGGTAGAGTAGCTATGACAAACTCACGATATCCTTCAAACTCAGTGCAAGGATTGCCTGTTAGATAGCTGGAAGAAAAATTACACGGCATAAAATAACATAAAGCAATAAAATCAATTCATGTGACATCAAAGTCACATAAACAACGTAACTGCATCAGTCATCTAATATTTCACAGTCAGTGGTCTCATGTCAGATGTCACATCTTTTTTTTTCTAACCACAAAAGGAATGATAGCTTCAAACATTAAATTAGAGTATTTTTTAACGGTATTGAATTTAATTCATTTATTAATACTTAAGAATAATAAATTTTATAAAAAATACAAGAATTACAAATTAGTGATAAAAGAAGACATTTCTGATATAAATCAAACTTAAAATTTTTTAGCTCATTACTTAAAAAACATAACTGAATTTATCAACGAATTAAATGGTTTAATTTTATTTTAGTCAAATACAATTATCAATTAATTCCAAAAGGACCTTTAGAGATGTATGCTTAATTACTAACGTTAACAGTAAAAATTATCTGTTGATGCATTTTTTTCAAAATTAATTATTGTATTATTAGTCCATTAAAAAACGTATCGAAGTTAGTTAGATTTTGAAATACTAACTTTAAGATTTTAAGGGTAGAATTTAGTAACGGATACGAATTCTAAAGAATAGAAGTTGCTTCTGGGTTGCATACTTGCATAACAGTCGTAATTTCTCTTTTTAAATGAAATATTTGATTAAATTAAATTCATTTATTTGATAATGCAAAATGAAATTAGGATAATTTCATGTCCATTTTATACAAATAAGGCATATATATTTATTCTAAATGAGAAAGGTATATATAAAAGCTAAAAAACCCATTGAAACAGAAAACCTTACAGTTCTTCTAATTGATAGTTATTCTGTAAAGATTCTATTGAAGTCAACTCTCCAATGAAATTGGCAGTGAAGTCTAATTTCCTCAAGGATTCGCAACCTAAAATGTGAACAATAAACACTGATAAAAATTTTTTTTCAAGAATCTTACATATTATTTTGCATAAATGATTCTCATAATTTTTTTAACAATTTATCTTGTTTATTTTATTTTTGAAGCTTTCATTTATTGGAAAAATGATTTTTTCGTTAACGCCATTTTTCATTAATCCTTTAATATTCAATTAATTATTTTGTGTTACATAGTTTTGAATAAAACGCTGTTAAAGCTAGTAGCATATTCTATAGATATATAATTCATACTAGTTGTTACTGGATATATAATTCGTACAAACATGTCATTCTATTAAATTATAACACATGTTCTATCTATATCTTTATTCGAGCATATATATCACTGCAAAAAGCAGCAGTGTTTAAAAATGGATACGCATTACAATTTTTTAGAGCCATTGCTTGTTTCAGAAATTATATCTTAATTGTAAGAACAGCAAAATTTAATATTAATTTTATTAAAATCATGCTTAATAATAAAACCTATTCAACATAAAAAATTGTCGAATTTTCACATCTTGATCATCTATACTTATAATAAAGCTCAATGTGTGTTTGTGTTGGCGCTCAACGGGCCGGATCACAGCACTTAGAGCTACCAAATTTGGCATGTGCATACCTTGGACACCAAAAATGTGCACCTTGGAGCGATTTTTTCAAATTTTTAATTTAAATTTAAATTAATTAAAAATTAAGTGGAATTTTGACGTTTTTCTGAAATAACTTCAGAAAATATTATCTCACAAACATGATTCTAACATCAAATTAAAGATAAAAAAATTAGGCTTCTAATGGTATCAGTGTTTCCCCTATAACTTAAGTTTCTATTTTTAATTAATTTTTAAAGAAATATTTTAACCATGTTTTCCGACAATATATTTCGGACAAAACAATAAAATTTAATCTGCACGAGCACGTCAAAGGGAAAAAATTAGCTTCGATTTACGTGTTACCATCATATTGACAGAAGTTCAGATAAAAAAAATCAACTATTGTTGCTAATTGAATCTTTAAAAATTAAACTTTCAGCACTTGACTGGATAAAATAAAATAAATATTAAATGTGATATTTTCTAAAAAAATAAATACAAAGCAAAGGTTTCTACGATCGTTTGCAATATCTGTATCATTAATTCAATAAATCGTCTTTATTTACGGTAAACGAGATTGGATTTTTACAGAATACGCATTCAAATTCTGGCCAAATAGCTAATTTGTAATTCATTAGTAATAGGCATACATCTTATTTAGTACTCTTATATTGGTCTAAATGAAGTAAATAATTGCATTTTATGTAGCTTGAGTCAAACAATGCATTGATGAATAATGTGTTTTAGATTTTTTTTCATACTTAGCACCGTGAGCCATACTTTACAAAAATATTTTTACTAATACTTGAAACAAAAGTTGTTACATAAATCAATCTTCTAAATCAATCACTAAAATTGACTGATTCATAAAAATGAAAGAATATTATTATGAAAAAATGTTCTTTTAGATCTTTCTATCCACTATCTTAAAGAAAATATCAATTTCAGATCAATCAATGTCCGGAATTACTACAAGGCTGATAATCAAATGAATATGTGTTTGCTTATATGAATGAATACGTGTGTGTGCGTGTTAGGCCAAGACATACCATGCCATAGGATCTAAAGATACCGCACTTGGTATGTACATATTTATTTTAAAGGATGAAAAAGTATACCAAGACGGAGTTTTCTTGGAACTTTAATTAGTTATAAATTAAGTTAACGTTTGGAATTTTTCCATGATAACTTCCAAAAATATAACAGCATAAAATTGTTTTTCTGAATCTTTTTAAAAATGACTTTTTTTTTCATCGATAACAATGTTTTAACCTGTGAAGTAAATTTTAATGAATTTTAAAAAAATATTGTTATTATATTTTACAACAATTAATTTCTCACAAAATGAGAATTTAACCTGCAAGAGCACGTTAAAAGTGTACCAGTGCCTTGTCTTCACTTTGGCAAAAACTGAAACGAAACAATTAATTAAACTGAGGGAAGTGTGATGATGTTCAGCACTTATTTAGATGGAAGCGTAATGTTATGGAATAAATATAAGATGCGATGTTTTCATATAATTCCACAACAGCTGATTGCAAATCAGAGATAAATATAGTACAATGAATAAATAATCAAAAGGCTTCTATAATAATACAAGTTATGTAACTATCGAATTTTGAAATATCAACCAAGACAATAAGGAAGATTTGACTTTCACTTCAACATTGAAATATATTGTTGCAAAATAATGCTTAAAATATTTTTAAAAAATTGATTAAGTATTAAAAAATTTACATAACAAAAATTGGTATCACAGAAAAAAAATTCCTTTAAATCTTGAAGAGAAATTAATTTTTATAATGTAATATTTTCAGAAATTACGATGACTATAACCATCCTCGACTGTAATGGTTGCAATCAAAATTTTGATAAATTTTTAATCAATTAATTTTTAAGAAAATAGCTCTAAACTGTAGCGTTATCTCATACACATACACACACACAGAGTGAGAGAGAGAGAGAGAAACCGATTCATTCTTATTATTAACTAGCTGCCTTTGGCGACCAGCTGGCTCGCCATGGGTAATGCGTTCTAAAATTTTCAATTAAATCATATATTCATTAGCCTTGAAGTAATTCCGGGCATTGTTTGGCCGAAATTAATATTTTCTTTAAGATGATGGACGGAAAGTTCTAAAAGAATACGTTTTCCAAATACTATTCTTTAATTTTATGAATCAGTGAGTTTTAATTATTGAAAAACACACTTGATTTAGTAGACTGATTGATGTAGCAACTTTTATTTAAAATATTAATGAAAATATTTTGTAAAATATGACTCACAGAGCAAAGTATGAAGAAATCTAAAACTCATTATTCATAAATGCATTGTTTGACTCAAGCTACATATAATGTAATTATTTACTTTATTTAGATCAAATTAATAGTATTAAACAATATATAAGCCTACTAATAATATTTTACAAATTGGCCATTGGACCGGAATTCGAATGCATATCCTGTATAAATTCAATCTTGTATAAATAAAGATAATTTAATGAATTAATGATTTAAATATTGTAAACGATCATAGAATCCTTTGCCTTGTATTTTTTAAAGAAAATATTACATTTTATATTTATTTTATTTTATCCAGTCACGTGCTGAAAGTTACATTTCTTTAGATTTAATTTGCAGTAATAGTTGATTTTTTTTAAATTTGAATTTCCTTCAAAATGATGGCAACATGGTGATAAAACCTAATTTTTTCCCTTTGACGTGCTCTTGCAGATTAAATTTTATTGTTTTATCCGAAATATATTGTTGAAAATATGGTTAAAACATTTCTTTAATAATTCGTTTAAAATAGAAATTTAAATTATATGTTAAAACACTGATGCCATCAGAAAGCTAGTTTTTTAAAATCTTTAACTTGATGTAAAAATCTTGTTTGTGCGATAATATTTTCGAAAATTATAGCGGAAAAACGTCGAAATTTCGCTTAAATTTTAATTGATTCAAATTCTAATTAAAAATTCGGAAAAAGGGCTCCGAGGGGCACATTCCCGATGTCCAAGGTATATATGTACCAAATTTGCTAGCTGTAGGTCCAACGGTCTGGACTGTAGAGCTCCAACACACACACACACACACACACACACACACACACACACTGAGCTTTATTATAAGTATAGACTAGCTGGTACCCAGAGCGTTGCTGTCGCCGAAAAAATTTTTTAAGAGCAATCAATCAATTTGGCAATGCTTTATCGAAATAGGATGAACTTTACGACAGTATATAAAATATGAACAAACAAATATCCATTTTTAGAATTGTAAAACTTGGTGTTCTTTCAAAATGGTTGAGAAAGAAACTATTTATTGTATCTCGTGATTCGTTTAATATTCGTTCAAAATTCTCGAATTTAATTTTAGAAAATGCGATTAAAATAGTTTCTTTTAAAATTGGTTATATAATTGAAAAGATATTTTTTGAAAATTAAGATGGTGTAAAATTATCTGTACTACAATATTTTTGGTAGTTACTGCGAAAAACGCAAAAATTTCTGAAAATTTAAAATCTCATGTGTTGGTCTTCTCAAAAATTTCTCGCATAATTAATAAAGTTGTTACCTCTGAGAATGACTTGCATGACATTTGCGTACTATAGCTACAAAATATTAGACTTTAACTTGGATTTAGTATTTCTACATAATCTCGGAATATTATCTCCTCGGAGAGTTATTTGGAGATTAATCCTTGGTAAATAGATGCGGTTCAGATTCGAAATTTATTTTTAAAGTTTAGATAATTGTGCTGTCCTTATAACCACCCTGTAGTTGTAAACAATAAGCTGACCAAGTTTCATCGCTATCCGATGAACGGTTTAGGAAGACATGAGAGACATACAGACAAACATTCATTTTTATTTATGTAGAAGATAAAGATAATCGGTAAACTGGCAAATGAATAAATGTAAAAGTAAAATAAAAGTTAAACAAGGATTACCTTCCAGATTTTCAATTCTTGTTATATTGTTCAAAGTGAAATTGACATACTCTAATTTTTTTAAACGGGATAAATTTTCTGCAATAAAAATATTATTAAAAATTATTTCCTTTAGGTAGTTAAAATGATTAAAATTTAATTTATTTATAAAAGTAATTGACTTACCAATTTTTGATATCAAATTGCTATGAAGGTAAAGTATTTTCAAGTTTCTGCACCATCTGTCAATGTGCTCGATTCTAAATACAGTAAAAAAAATTGACAATAATTTTATATTGTTTTTCAGAAATTTTATAGAAAAGGTCTCTGTAATACAAATAAATAAAGATGTAGTCTTCGTATTTCAAATATATTTAAGTTTCTTTGTCAAATAATTAACAAGTAGAATTTTTAAAATTATTTAATTTTCCATGAAATGTATTTTTAACATAATTTGTATTTTAGTGCTAGCTTTATCTAACCAATAAGGAATGTGACATGCTCCTTACTCAGAAGCCGTGAATTTAGTTTAGTTTTAGTTATATTAACGTCCCGTTTGAAAGCAACACGAGGGCTATTTTGGGACGGACCTCGTAATTTTGAACCACGATCAGATGACGAGGACGACACCTGAACTGGCACCGCCCTCTCCACACCAAGCCACGCCACTTCCAGCGGGAGGACGTTTGGCCTAACCGATTTAACTTGCAAGAGACCCCCTCACACGACGGTTTTTCGGTGGAATCGAGTCTCGAACCTGAAACCCTCCGGTTCCGAAGCCGAGACCTTACCACCAGGCCACCGCGGCCCTCTCAGAAGACGTAAAAGATTCCTTTCTATTAAAGCCGCAATTCACATTCAAATTCCTTAAACACCGTTGGCATTTAAGGAATGTGAATTATAATTACAGATAGTTAATAAATCAGAAAAAAAAATCAAAGCTATTTAAGCATTTATCAGAGTAAAAATATGATTTGCGTATGATTTAAAACAAATTCCTGTTTAAAAAGTTTCAAATTTTTAAAGATTTGAATCTTTAATAAGATTTTATGCAGTGAATAAGATAGTACTTAACCGAAACGCTTTTACTCTTATTTATTAAAAAGGATAAATATTTTTTAAATCAAAAATTTATGTCAAAACAAAATTTATAAAAATATTAGGTACGGACAACAGCAGGAGAAACTATAAAGTCTTCATCGGGAATTTTTTTTTCCATTCCTTCATTATTTGAAAATTAAAATCCATTATAAATGTGATTACGGTTCCAGTTTACCTATAAAAGATTTTACCTGCGCTTCATGCTTATGCAGTGTGATTTCTTATATATATATATATATATATATATATATATATATAGATAGATAGATAGATAGATAGATAGATATAGCCAACAAATTTGGCACATGTATATGATATAACCATTTGGCATATGATTTTTTCCAATTTTTAATTTTAATTTGAATTAATTAAAAATTAAGCGAGATTTCGTTTTGAAAAAGCAAGTTTTCAGCCATAACTTTCGAAAATATAATAGCATAAAATTGATTTTTGCATCGTATTAAAGATTTTTAAAAATTATCGTTTTAGTGATACTAACATATTCGTCAACAAATAAAATTGCGATTTTTGATGAATTTTTTTAAAAATAATTCAATCGCATTTTTTAACAATAAAAAATAAAATTTAAGCTGCAAATGCACGTTACGAGTGGAAGGAAAAAATTATATTTTATCAATATGCTGCTATCAGACAGACAAAAACACAAATTAAAAAATTAAGAAACTATTATTGTAAATTGATCATATAAAAATGTAATTTTCAGTACGTGTTTGCATGAAATGAAATAAATATGAAATATGTTTTTTCTAAAACAAAATATAATGAAAAGTTTTTATGACTTTTACAGTATTATTAATTAAATAAATCTCTTTTATTTGACTAACCGCCTTTGTTGACCAGCTGGTTCGCCAAGAGTTATGCGTTCTAAAATTTAAATTTACATATTTATGTTCCTTGTCCTCTTTATAACTTCGCAGCTAAATATATTTAAACTTCGTTTGTTACATAACTTATTATTATAGAAGCCTTATGATTGGTTGTTCATTGCATAATATATCTCTCTTATTAGCAATCAGCCGTCATGAAATTATGTAGAAAATATTACATTTTATATGTTCCATGACATTACGCTTCTATTTAAATACGTGCTGAACATCACACTTTCCACGGTTTAATTTGCAATAAGAGTTAATTTAATTATTTAGTTTCAGTTTTTGTCAAAGTGACGATAATCACTGGTACACTCTTAACATGCTCTTGCAGGCTAAATTCTACTTTCATTTCCTAAGAAATTAATTACTGAAAAATATGGTTATAATATATTTTTTAAAACAATTCGTTAAAATCAGGAACTGAATTTATAGGTTAAAATATTGTTATCAATCAAAAAAAGAGTCATTTTTAAGAAAATTTAAAAACTAGTTTGTGCTGTAATATTTTCGAAAGTTATCGCAGAAAAATTCCAAATATTAGCTTAATTTTAATTAATTCAAGTTCCAAAAAAAATCCTTTTTGGCTTACTTTTTCATCCTTCAAAACAAATACCACATACCAAGTGCGGTATCTCTAGATCATACGGCTTGGTGTGTGGAGCACGCACACACAGAGAGAGAGAGAGAGATTGGCCTGAATTTGATATACTTTTCTAAGGTGGTGGACAAAAGGATCTGATAGAGTACTTTTCAATAATAATATTCCCCTTCTTATATAAATTTGTCAGTTTTGATGATTGATTTAGAAGATTGATCGATGTAACAACTTTTGCCTAAAATATTAGTAAAAATATTTTGTAAAATATGGCTCACAGAGCGAGTATGAAAAAATGTAATCATTATTCATCAATTCATTGTTTGACTGAAGCTACATAAAATGTAAACATTTACTTCACTTAAACCAAGATAACAGTACTAAATAAAATGTATGCCTATAATTAATGATTTACAAATTAGCCATTTTGCCAGAATTGGAATGCGTATCCTGTATAAATTCAATCATGCTTAACGTAAACAAAAAACTGATTTATTGAATTAATGATATAGATATTGCAAATGATCATAAAAACCATTGTCTTGCATTTATTTTCTTAGAAATCATTACATTTAATATTTATTAAATAAATTCATCCAATCACATGCTGAAAATTACATTTTTTTTTTCGATTTAATTTGAAGTTATAGTTGATTTTTTTAATTTGATATATTTTATAATATGAGCTTCTGTCGATATAATAGCAAAACACTTTAATAAAAGCTATTTTTGTATCATTTTTCATTTGTTGTAAAATTTTATTGTTTTGTCTGAAATATATTGTTGAAAAATATGGTTAAAATATTTCTTCAAAAATTCGTTAAAAATAGAAATATAAGTTATATGTTAAAATATTGATACCATTAAAAGGCTAATTTTTTTTAACTTGATGTAAAAATCATGTTTGGGGGATAATATTTTCGGAAATTATAACAGAAAAATGCCAAAATTGCGCTTAATTTTTAATTAATTCAAATCCTAAATAAAAATTCGAAAAACTCTCTCAGAGGCGCATATTTCCGATCCCCAAGTATACATATGCCAAATTTGGTCGCTGTAGGTCTAGGGGTCTGACCTGTAGAGCGCCAACACACACATTGAGCATTATTATAAGTATAGATATAGATAAATATGGTTTAATATATTTTTCACTTCAAGGTTCAATAGCTAATTTATAAAATTTTAATAATAGAAATGCATCTATAAAGAGGTCTAATTGAAGTAAATAAGCACATGGTAAGAAACATGAGTCTATAAATGCTTTAATAAATGAAGAATGTTTAGCTTTTATTTAGATCCTCTGCTCTGTGAATCATATTTAACAAGATATTTTTTAGACACTAATATTTTTTTTAAAAAAAGAGATAAACTAAAATAAACTAAGTGAGTCTCTAAAACTGACTGATTTATAAATATTTGAATATCATAATTAAAAAAAAAACTGGCAATTTTAAACCACTTTATCTATTGTTCTTAAGATGATTAAAGTCCAGGCGGTTTCAAGACTGACTGGGCTAAGAATGAAAATGTTGATTGTTCTAAACTATTTAAAACAAAAGTAAATAAAATTTGATAACAAAAGCTTGAAACCTTCATATATTTTTTTGAAAGTCGAGAATATTTCGTAGAATATAATTTTTTAGAACTAAAAGTTGCATCACTTAAATCATTTCGAAAGTAAAACGAAAAACTGAATTTTATGATGAATCTAAGAAAATTTTGTTGAATAAATCTTGAAATTCTATACAAATTATTGAAATTATCCTCTAGTACACGTAACAATTCTCTTTATATCTAAAATTTGCTTGGTTTCTGTAAAAAATGTTTTTATATCAATTTGCAATTTAATCATTTCCACTTTAATTTAAATTTGAAATATTGTGAGAACTGGCAGATAATTAGAGTCATATAGCGCATTATAGACTTAAGGCCTTTATAAATGCATGAGTGAATTATACAGATATTATAATTTGAACCTTAAAAATATTTTGATGAAGTAGCTATTAAAAGACAAATTACATTAAGTATTTAATTAGCAGTCATTAAGTATTTAACTGACAATTTTAAAGAGCATTGACTGGTGAACCGGCTGGTTGCCGAAAATACTTACTTTTTAATGTTTCTTTGATGCAGAGAAACTTCTTCTAAACTAAATATTTCGCAGTCATTATGCTCAGCGCATTTCCGCAGAAGGTCTTCTGTAACTGTATAAAAAGAAAATGTAAAAGCCTTGAAGTAAAAATACATAAATAATTAATTTAAAAGATGAAATCTGCTATCATAAATAAATAATAGTAATAAATAATATAGAATATTGAAATTTTTTTGAATTTATTTATTTAAAAATTATCTTAAAAATATTATTTAGTTATTTACTAATTATTAATTTTAGGTTGTCAAAAAATTTAAAATTCAGTTTCATACAAAATCTTCGATTTCATTAAATAGTCCTTAAAATATTGAAAATAAATTAAATAAAATACTGAAGTCGAAATTCCGAATACAATCACAGTTTTTTATGAAGATATAAGTGAGAAATGTCCGCAAATCTGTGTAAAACTAAATTATAGATGCATATATTTTGTCATAAAACATGAACATGTAGGAACAACTACTTACTAGCGGCCATCATAAAACATTTCACTGCCAGCAGGATGATTATAATGATTGTTTGATGTAAGACTGCTCCGTTGCTAAGGTTTCTCAGATGACATCGGTTGCTATGGATCTGGTGAAAAGAAAATTGTGTTTTCTGATGTGTCGCTCTCTGAAAGAAATGTCTATCTCTAGATATAAAAGCTAAAGTTCATGGCACGAAAATCGCTCTTATTATTTCTCGTCGAATGGCAACAAATAAATGTAAAAACCCATCATATGAAATTCTCAAATCTTTTATGAACGTTTTTACTGATGTATTTAATTCAAATTTCGCATGTATAATTAATGAAGCCATAAAATATTTGAAATTCTCTGCAAAGATTTTGCCAAATTCACCAAATTCAATCAGAAGGGGAAAAAGCAAGTTTGAATTCATAGAAATAGACCTCAAAATATTTTCTTATTTCTTAATGCAGTTCCATTTTTAATTAAGTTTTTTTAAAAAAGAGGGAATTGGATCAGAAAATAAGAGAATATTTTAGAATTATATATTTTTATATATCACCAAATTACAGAATTAAACTTCTTAACATTATATTTATGCTCATAAATGAAATCATGTATGTAATCAAGTAAGAAATACCATGTTTAAGTTGATCAATGATAAAATATGCATTTATCAACCAAATCAATTGTGTATCGCATTTTTGTTAAAAATTGTATTTCTTTGATTTGCAGTTCGCTCAATTTTTTTCTTTTTTAATGATTTAAATTAAATGCATAATTACTAAACAATGATGTTATGAATAATTAAAAATTATTAATAACAATTTCTTCTTAAGTAATATTCTCATATCATAGCATTTTACATGATAATTTTCTTTGTAAAGAAAAGTTTTAATTTAATGCCATAGACTGAGATTTAAATGAATTTTAAATATATATTTATCTTAAATTAAAGAAAGGAATTTTTGACATATCAGAGAGATAAATCTGATTTTATCTATAAACAAAATTAATTAAACGTAGAAACCTTGTTAAAAATATTTTTTTTCCGATTCTAATTAGTTATTAAAATTAATTTTTGGTTTTCATTTTTTTTTAAATTAAAAAAATATGTTGAGGGGGATCATCATTCTAAAAGAATCAATTACAAATAAAATAATTTACATCAATCATTGATTTCCGGTATTGAAAGAGCAATTTCTCATTTCTACTAAAATAAATGTTGATGTTATTGAGAGTGTTGGATTATTGGTTAAAATACGATATGTAAATACGGCTTTAATAAAAAAAGGAGCATAGCAATATTTAAAAAAGGGTAATACTCCTTAAAATTTTAATATTATTTTTAAAAATTGTTATATTTAAAAGATGGTCCTTTTCTGGGATTCCTTTTGGTCCAAGTCCCCTAGCATGCGCTTGACCTTTAATCTGCACCGTTCATAAGACATTTCTTTTCAAAAGGGCCCAAACAAATTTTATACATTCCGCCTTTGACGACCAGGTGGTCCGTTGGAAAAATAGGTAATTTTCAATCTCAGTTAAATATCTTACGTATTACGTTTATAATTTATCCAAGGAAATATTTTAAGTATTAAATTATGGCAGACATGAATGCCGAGTAATTTGAATATTTTAATATAGGTTCTTTTTTTTTTCTTTCTTTTTGTATCCTAATCGAATAAAATCTCATGTCAGCACAGTACTGTTTAAAACTTTGCTGTCAGAAAAATTTAACTTTTCTGATATTATAATTTCACTTTTTTAAATATATATTAGATTTCGCTACCATTCGGTTTGGCAGAAACCTTTATTATATTTGATTTCAGATAAATTATTTAGATATAACTTCTTAGCCACAATTCCGCCAGATTGGTTTATATTACAGTAGTGTTATTTTTTAATTATCTTACTTTTATCTTATTACAGGGACTTTTCTGGTAGAGACAGTTCCATAACATCATGGCTGTTAAAAACGCAAATATCGGTTCATCCATCTCCTAAATGTGGCAATATTGCAATTTAATTTTTAAAAAAAAAACCTGTCTTGTAAGTTGCATACGTATTTGTCTTACAAATAACTCATCCCTACAACAATGTAAGTAAATTATGCAATTAAATATTTGATGAAATAATGAAAATGTTTGAATTACAATGTAAAAATGTAATCTATTGTTAGAAATCAAGCAAATAAATATTTTTTAAAAATCAGCTTGAATAGACTAAAAAAAATTTCTCGCATAAGCTCTAATAAAAGTGCTATGCCAAAAAAGTCCCTCCCCCCATTGAAGTTTAGTTATACTAACGTCCCATTTTGAAGCAACACTAGGGATATTTGGGGACATACCTCGTAATTTTGAACCATGGTCATATGACGAGGACGACACCTGAGCTGGCACCCCCTCTCCAAGCTTCCACGTCAGATCATCGAGAGGACGTTCGTCCCTGGTAGATTTAAACCTGAACCAAACCCACTTACATGGCGGTTCTTCCGTGGAACCGGGCCTCGCACCTGCAAACCTTGGTTTCTGAAGTCGAGACCTAACCACCAGGAGGATTCAAAGGAATCGGTTGAATTGAATCGGCGTACAATAGCTGTGAAATATTAACATGTGGAGTGAATTTAGCATTTTTACTGGTACTGTGGTGTACTCCTTGGCTAGTTTTTCGACAATTAATCTTTGACATGTGATTATTAAAACTCCAAAACTAAATTTATGTTTTAGTTACTTTTTCCCCAAATGATTGAAACTAAACTTTGAACCAAAATTATCCTTATAGTCACAAAATCTCATTCCAAATTTGATCGATTAAAGTCATTGCTATTTTAAATTAGCATCTTTATATGCTTATGAAATACAAACCTTTCTTTCGATTTGGTTAAAAATTTGATAGTATCTACATTATAAATTCTAAATTTGTATTCTGCATTTTATCTATCTAGTTCTCTATGTTTTGCTGTTATAATATTAACGTTATTCGAATAATCGGACAGACAGATTTCATTTGAAAAGATAAATCTCAAAACTGGACTGAAATATATAAATTTATTGTGTAGCAATATACCAAATTTCAATCGCCTAACTTAGGGGTCGGGAATTTATTGAAACGGAAGAGCCAAAAGCAACAATTTACAAGATTTTCCAGTTTTTAAAGAACCACTAAAAAATTTCGAT
>JAPMOQ010038156.1:3673460-3730629 GCA_026543055.1 Argiope trifasciata | reverse complement strand
TATGTTATCTCAAAACACTGTTGTTGTTGTATGTTGTTTTAAATATAGAATTCTATTTATTCATATAAAAACACAAATATAAATAGTTACAACAATGGAAGCATTGGATTTTGTGTGTCTTTTGAAAATTTGATTAAATCTGGCTTTTAGCTTGTAATTTTAATGTTTAAGCAAGAATAGATTTTTATTTGTTAGTTGACTTCTATATTTATTTTTTATTATATTCATGCAAGAGAATGCTTGCTCACTTGAATATGTCGACCCGAAGATCGTAAGGACTCCATGTGCCAACTTCTTCACCTTATTGTAGCAATTTGGAAGATTATTTCATGCGTCAAATATGAGGCCCTCAACTCGCGGAATTTCTTTTAGATCTGTCCAACTGCCCAGCTCGATGTGCATGCATTGCTGGGCCACCAACTTTTCCAACTTATTCTTGAGTTTTGTTCTTTCACTCCACAAGTCTTTGGTTTTCAAATCTCACGGTCGCTGTTTGGGTCGAGACAGAAATGAAACTCAATTGGCTAAAAGATAAACATGGTCATGGGTCTCATTTCTAAGAACAAAACAATAGTTTAAATTTATCTCATGACAGCCATGTTAAGAGTAATGATTTGTAATTAACGATTATATTAAAAGCTTAGGTATTAAAAAATGTATTTTCTTATTTTTAAGGGTTTTGATGATAAATTATTAACTTTTTCGCATGGATCTAAAAAGCTGCAACTGTACATCAAAAAAAAAAAAAAAAAAACATGTGGCTCGAGAGCCGCAGGTTGCTGATTCCTGGCCAAGCTCAGAATGTTTTTGTGTTACTTTTGTCACAGACAAACACTTTTCGAAAATGTGTTTTAAAAATTCAAGGAGGTTTGAAATGGGAAGATTTATCAAAATCTTGAGTTTGAATTTTTTGAACTTTCTCTATATTACGACTGTGAGAAAGTAAACAAATTCTGAAATTTTTTTGCCTGCTAAATTATTATTAAAAAGGCAATTTTTCGAATTTTAAAACCGAGTAAAATTTATTTTTGTGCAATAATAGTTTTAGTAGTTGTTTTGGGTAAACGCCAAAATTTTTCTTAACTTTTAGCTAATTCAAATTCTATCTAAAATTTACAAAAAAAAAAAAAAAAAAAAAAAAAAGCTTCAAGGAGCACTTTTTTGATTTCCAAGAATATGGAATAGTTAATTTAATTTCCTGGAGAAAAATTTAATAGCTATAGATGAAACGGTATGGCTTGTAAATTGCTAACACGATCGATCAAGCTATTATAATTTTACCAGCTGGTGACCGAGCTCCGCTCGGAGAAAACAGGTATCGAAGCTAACTCGAAGATTTAAATTTTCAGTTGTGATTTATCAAAACAATACATGCCATAAGAAAATTTGTGAAACCATTGGTGAAAAGATAACCGGTTAAAGTGCACCATTGTAAACTATTCTAAACAAAGTTAGAGTTTGGAAAGGGAACTATTCTATACAAAGGTAAAGTAAAGGAATTAAGGAATAAAGTAAAGTAAAGGATTGAAGAGTGTTGAAGTTCAATATTTTTGACAAATTTATTTTGAAAAACCAAACATATATACATACATAAGAAACATATTATAAACCTATAACAGCATAAACATAAAACTTTATTAGTTCGCCATATTGGCTATAGATGGCAGCACGTTACCGCTTGAAAATTTAAGTAGCCATTATGGCGAACTAATAAAGTTTGAAGATATCCTATCTGTAACTCCGAACTGCTCGACCGTAGCGCTTCAAAACTGGCGCCAATCGATTCCTCGTGGCCAAAAACCCCAGACCCGGAAGTTTACCGGAGTTTATTAATTCTGGGGCGATTTTCGACTTGGCAACCATTCCTCGTATTATAATATTAGATTAGTATAGTTTTTTATTAATAGTATAATTTTCATTATTTGCAAAAAGAATATTAAAGTATATACTCGTAAAATTAGTTTTGATTTCAATAATATCTGCTGTTGCCATTCTTTATATAAATATATATATTTCTTTCACTATTAACAATAAACATAAAATTTATCACATTTTTAATAGTTACAAATGAGATATGTTCACAGGATAGTTTGAAATATTTAACATAACTTATACTAGAACTAAACTCCCTATTATGGAATGTATGCTGTGTTTAAGCCAAGAGTGTTTTTTAGAAAACGAAACCTTTTTTTTCTTCTTAAGTATGGCAACGTTAGAAAGTAAACGTAATGTCCTCCAGTATGCTTAGCAGCCGGTCTTGAAAATAGAATTTTAAGACAGATATTGAAACAAAAAAAATTATACACTCGCACTATGACATTTGTTTAAAAAACTTGAAAGAACTTCCTATCAATATTATTATCTGATATTCTGAAAAGCTAATTGCTGGTCATGGCTAGTTTAACTAAAAATTATAGGACAACCTTAGAACGCATTGAAAAATTTATATCACCTCTGTATTTTACAGATGTAAATCTTTATGGAAGACAATATCCATATAAAACGAGTTTGCCAACCTTACTGCATTTTGATTCGAATGGTAGAATACCTTTCAAGGAAGCTATGGAAATCGGCAATTTTACACCTACTAAAGTTGGTTCATCTTTTGGTCCTACTTGGACTACACACTGGTTTAAGGTTTGTTATGTTTGGATTATTTAATTTTATGTAATGAAATACAATATAAATAAGTGATTATTTTTAATGCCGTGATATTGATTTTTAATCAGTTGTGACTGATTACAGTTTCTGAATAAAAATTTAAAGGTTGCTGTAGTTTGAGATCTACTGATTTAACAGTCTAAACTTAGTTAAAATTAATTTTAAAACTTTCATATCTTAATTGATAATTCTTATGGATTTATCAATACTGTTAGTAAAATATGTAATGCATTGTATTTATCTTTACAATCACATACAATTATTTACCCTGTTTTACAATTAAAATAATAGCTTTCTATACCTAGAAAAGCAATAATTCTTTCTTAAAAATGTTTTTTCATTCTTTTCCAAGTTCAAAAAATATTAACATACTGTTTTTTAATGTCTATATCATTTCTGAGAATAATGGTTATTGTGAATTAAAATCTGTGTTTTTCATCTTTTACTATCTAAGAGATATTTAAAAACTGTTCAGGTCATTTATAAAATATTTAATCATTTGTTGTGAGGTAAGGAATATAATATTTTCACCTTTTGTTGTAATCATTTTCATTAATATCTATGCAATTCAATTTTTTTCTCTTTAGAATTATTAATCACTGTGATTATTTATGTGTAACATATTAATATAGGACTAATATTGTAACATCTTTATACAGTAGGTTTATTTCCTATTTTTCTTTTGAAAGGTACGCATTGATATTCCTGAAAGTTGGCTGGGGAAAGAAGTGCATTTAAGATGGAATGCTGGTTGTGAGAGTATGATTTGGACTTCTGATGGCATACCTCTTCTAGGATTAAGTGGAAGTAATGCCTATTAAGTTTTTTTTTTTTTCAACTTCTCAAATACCAGTTTTTAAAATTAACGGTACATTACAGAATTTTGAATGACGAATTTTCCTACAGAGTTTTTGAAATTTTGTGACATTTGTAATATTGTAGATGATTATATATGTACATATCACTAAAACTGATAACATTTTATCCGAAATTTTTGAATAATATTTTGAAATTGTTATGAGATTTGAAACATGAATTTAAAGTAAATTACAATTCTTGCTTATTTTTCTTTTTTTATGTATTTTATACTTAAGAAAAGTATTGTTTAGTCTTTGTATGTAATAGTATTGTCTATCATTGTTTCTCTAAGAGTTTTAAGAATATTTAAAAATCTGTCATTTTTATATTCTGTCTGAATTGTTTTATTTAAAAATGTTATTGCATTTCTTTTTTGTCTCAAGAGTATTTTATGTTATCTTGTGAAAACAAAGCATTTTAATAAGATTAATTTATGCTCTTATGGGTTTAAATGAACAGTTAACTTCTCTCTCCCTCACTCCCCCTTTTTTTGTTTATTGGATAAGGTTTATCAAATTTTATCACATTTGCTTTGCCTTTTCCTTCTAAAATATGCTCCTTAAAGTTGCTGAAAATGCTATCTAAAAGTGATACTTTAGATATCATTTTTTGTAATTCAGATGAAGCTCATCATATGCAAGAGCTAGAAATGATAAAATAGATGCATAAAATTATATTATACTGCATTAATATTGATTTAAAAATATTCATTTGAAGAGAAGTGCATAGACAATAACAGTCAAATATCGAAACATACAGAAATAATCTAAATAATTGCTTATATTCAAATTTTGAAAAGTTAATAAACGTATTCAGACTTCTTTAGCATATATGTTATAATTATGATGATAAGATTTTCAATATAATTAATTAAAAAAAATTGAAGTGGATCTTTATTTATTAAAATAATCATCTTTAAAATAACTAGTAAATTCTACTTAAGTAGTATCTGAGAATTTTTATCTTTTAAATAGCACAAGATCGGCAAAGCTTTATTGTCTGCAACAATGCAACTTTAGAAGATCTCAGACAAACATTTTACATAGAAATGGCCTGTAATACTCTCTTAGGAAGTGGTTCGCCAACTATGATTTCTCCTCCTGACCGCAAAAAGTATTTTACTTTAGAGTTAGCAGACATAGCATGCTTTGACAGGCAGGTAATAAAATCCATATTTTCATTTACTTTATTTGGACTTATCTTGTGTTTTCAATTCATACATCATTAAATTCATATTAATGTAGAGTAATAAATTGTTTTATTCCATGAGTTTGAAATTTTCCCTTTAATAAGTGGTTATATATTTTTTTTAACTTTCTATTGAATTTTTCTTTTCATCTTGATATTAAATCTATATTTTCCCTCATTTTTATGAGATTTTATTTGTCTTAAAATAGAATGTGATTTAACTAACATATAATACAACAATTATTTGCTTCATTCTTATAAAAAGTATAATTTTCAATCAGATCAAATTTCTAAAATGGTAGGAATGAAAATGTGAACTTGAAATTGATCATTTCTTTTATAAAATTTGTTTTTACCAGCCTATCTATTCTCTATTTCATTTAAACAACTTTTAGAAAATAATAATTAAGAATATTTTTTGATGTATCTCATTATTTTATTTTCCTTGGAATTTATGTTGTGATATTGGTTAATTTTACATTAACCTATTGCCAGTTTACTTATTATGTAATAAAACATTTTTGAAGTATATTAAAAGTAATAAAAAAGTTATTATATGAAAACAACAAAATAAAAAAATATATATTGTGTTATAATATAATAAGTAATAATATAGAAAGGTTTCTTAAGACAAGTTATTATTTGCAATTTGTTTTTTCCTTTTGCTTATCTTTTGATCTTATCAATAAGATGCTATTATGAAACTTTCATGATCCAATCAAATTTAATTTTCTGTGTAAAAATTTTTTTTAAAAGTGTCTGTTAGTTTAATTGAAGTAAATTGAGATTTTATAATAATACCAAATAAATGAAATACATTAAAACTTTTTATTTATTTATGTATATGTCCATGTCTCATATAGAAGATATTAATTTCTTTTGAATCATTTTAAAGTTTTTTTCTAATGTATTTAATATTTATTTCGTTGAAAAAAATTTATTATGATCCAAAATTAGTTTCTAGACATAATCAAGAACTTTTTTTGTTAGTAATTTGATGATATTTATAGATTGGTAGTGAAAAAGCTCGATCTGCTGTAAATTTTTGAGTTGCACATCACTAAAAAGCAGTGATTATCCTGTTCCCATTTAAAAAGAAATATTTTATAGTTTTATTTACATCATTTTAGCTTTTGCATAACACTCATGTTATTTACATTACTGTTTCGTACCAAAATTTTTTCTTTTAAATAGAGTTAAGTGGGATATTTTTCTTATAACATGCTTGTTACATATTAGCAGTATCATATTTCATCTATTAATAAATAAGAGATTCAACATAAACTGTGTTTCATGTTTATTTACAAAATTTTTATAAAATAAACAATTGATAACTATTTAATAATTTTGGGGATTTTTAATTTTTTTTTTAAAAACTGAATTATGGAAATGTGTTTTTACTATCCAATTTATTTTTCAACTTTTCTTACTTTAAATTGATGCACTTTTGTACAATATGATTCTTTAATATGGTTATTAAATACATGTTTTATGTTATTACCTTGTTTAGAAATTTCTTTCTTCCACGTTTGAATTATTTGTAATGTTAATTTATATTCAATAATTTTGCAAATTTATTCTGTGATGTTGAAGATGTAGGATTAGTAATGAAGTTATGGAAAATTATTTATATCTGTATTTGCTACATAATTTTTGCTTATAATTTTCTTGACATTTTATTTTAAATCTGTTATGAATTAAACTCTACTAAATTAAACTTTTCTTGTTTAATTTAGTAGAGTTTTCAAAAATCACTTAATTTCTTTAAAATAATTGAATATTAATCTTATGTTTATAAATTATTAATACTTCTTCTTTCAAAGAATTTTCAGTGAATTTATCAGAGTTGTTTAATCTTTATAGGTTTATGAATTGGTAATGGATTTTGAAGTACTTCATGGAATTGCCAAGCACCTGCCTAAAGAATCAATTCGTTGTTATGACGCTCTTTATACTGCTAATGAGATGATAAATATAATCCAAAAAGCAGATTTGTAAGTATGATCTTAGATTTACATAAAATAAATAAAAAGTGATGAATTTTTAGAACTGATTGATTAATATATTTATCAGTTCTAGAGAAAGCTATGCAAGTGCAAAAGAGTTAAGCTCAAAGTTTTTATCACAACATAATGGTGAAAGTCAGCACAAAATAATTGCTGTTGGAAACTGCCATATTGATTGTGCATGGTTATGGCCTTATGAAGAAACTGTAAGGAAATGTGCACGTAGCTGGTCTTCTGCTGTTCAACTCATGGAAAGATATCCAAATTTTCGCTTTGCATGCTCACAGGTAATATATAATGAATTTTATAGTTACTAATAAACAAATAAACAATGAATTTTATAGTTACTAATAAGCAAATAAATATTGCTACTTTTGATGTAGGAAAAATATAACTCATTATTTATCTATATCTATACTTATGATAAAGCTCAATGTGTGTGTGTTGGCGCTCTACAGGCGAGACCGTTGGACCTACAGCTACCAAATTTGGTACATGTATACCTTGGAGGTCGGGAATGTGCACCGCGGAGTTCTTTTTTCGAATTTTTAAATTAGAATTAGAATTAATTAAAATTTGAGGGAAATTTCGACGTTTTTCCGCTATAACTTCAGAAAATATTATCGCGCAAACATGATTTTTACACCAATTTAAAGATCAAAAAATTAGCTTTCTCTTGGTATCAGTGTTTTAATCTATAAATTAAGCTTCTATTTTTAACGAATGTTTAAAGAAATATTTTAACCATGTTTTGTTTAGCTCGTGACTGAATAAAATAAAACAATGACAGAAGTTCAAATAAAAAAAATATCCTCGCAAATAAATCTAAAGAAATGCAACATTTAGCACATGACTGGATAAAATAAAATAAATATAAAATGTTATATTTTCTTTAAAAAATGCAAGGCAAAGGTTTCTATGATCGTTTGTAATATCTATATCATTAATTCAATAAATCTTCTTTATTTACGATAAACCTGATTGAATTTATACAGGATATGCATTTAAATTCTGGCCCAATGGTCACTTTGTAAAATATTAGTAACAGGCATACATATTGTTTAGTACTGTTAGCTTAGTCTAAATAAAGTAAATAATTGCATTTTATGTGGCTTGAATCCAATTATGCATTGATGAATTATGGGTTTTAGATTTCTTCATACTTTGCTCTGTGAACCATATTTTACAAAATATTTTTATTAATACTTTAAATAAAAGTTGCTACATCAATCAGCCTTCTTTAAAACTGACTGATTTATAAAATTAAAGAATATTATTAGGAAAATATGTTCTTTTAGAACTTTCCGCCCATAATCTTAAAGAAAATATTAATTTCAGGCCAATCAAGGCCCGGAATTACTTCCAGGCTAATGAATATGTGATTAAATTGAAAATTTTAGAACACATTACTTATGGTGAACCAGCTGCTCGCCAAAGGCGGCTAGTATAATATATAAAGTGGAAAAAATGGCTTCAATTGACTGTTGATTTTAAAATATAAAATGAAAAACATATTTCTGTTATTCCTATAATTACTATTATTGTATCTGTATATCTCTAATTATTTGCACAATTATATAACACAATTATCTTGTATTTGAATTATAAGTTATGATTCCATCAGCTATATCTGATTTATAATTGATTAATTAATTCATAGAGTATGAATTTATAATTCATAGAGTACTTATACATAATATTTTTTTACTCTAATCACTTGCAAATGACATTTTCGTGGAACATGATGCAAACTTACTAAATAGGCATTCATTGATATAATATAATTGAATACAGTAAAAAAAACTGATGAAAAATTGGAAAAAGAGAATAAATAAGTTTATTTTTAGAAACAGTGAAATGTGTAAAATTGTTCATCATTAAAAATATAAAATCTTTTTCACTATGTTACTGTTATTGATTATTTGCTCATTAAAAGAACTTAAATGCATTTCTGAAGATTTGTGGAAGCTTTTTGCCATATGTTTGAGTACAGTAAATATTAATTGATAAATGTTTTCGATGGAGCCTTTTTTACTTGTCGATTTTTATAGTTCCGTTATTAGTTAATGATATAAAATGATTTATATTTGATAGTTCTTAGTAAAATTTCAACATTTCCACATTTTAAAGTAGCTGATTTATTTTTGTTCTGATATTGTTGCATATTTATTACTTTTAGCTTTTTTAAGAACACTGTCTTAATCATTGTTTATTATTTATTTTATTGAAGTGTTCCTTGATGTTTTTTCTTAGGCACAACAGTTTATGTGGGTGAAGGAAAATTACCCTGCATTATATGAAAAAGTGAAGTATTTTGTAGCCAAAGGGCAATTTATTCCTGTTGGTGGAACTTGGGTTGAAATGGATGGCAATTTACCTGGGTAAGATATTGTTATTGCTATTTCTAATTTTTGATGGAAAGCCAATCAAATCAAAGCTACAATACAGATTATGAAAATGGAATTAATATTCATTTACAGTATATATTTCAATGCCACAATTTATGTATTTAATTTGCCTTTTCAGAGGGGAATCCTTTGTTCGCCAGTTCCTGTATGGTCAGAGATTTTTTCTACAAGAATTTTGTAAACGATGCAAAGAGTTTTGGTTACCTGATACTTTTGGCTATTCTGCACAGATCCCACAGATCATGAGGTTATTTTTAATTCTATATTTTTTTGCTATTTTTAATATTTAAAATAGTGTTATATTTACTAATTATATGTATATCTCTAAATTAATTAAAAGTTTATATTGAACTCAGTCTCTGAAAAATGTTTTATAATTCCTGCCCTAGTAAATGTCTGTTACACATTTGTGTTTTATTACTTTAATGATATAACATATAGATAGAAGAAATCTCAATCCTCTCTCTCTCTCTCTATATATATATATATATATATATATAATATGTATGTGTATATAATATGACCATTTATATTGAATGCCACTCATTTTTTATTATTTTGAAAAGTTCAATGTAATTTTCAAAATAATATGCCAATATAATTTTATTTAATGATTATTAAATTTGGATAAATTCATAAATTTTTTGGCTAAGATTATATCATATTTGTCATTTTATATTTAATGCATGTTTATTTTAGTCATGCATTATTTGTAAGGTTTTATTTCCGAAGAAAGATATTTATTTTATCAGTTACATGTCATGAATATCATTTCTTTAAAAAAATACTAGAAAAATAATTTTTAATAAATATTTTTGGAAATAATTAAAGTTTGTAGTCATTCTAAATTGGTATGTCTTACTTTTTGCTGAAAAACATTAAGTAAATTACTTTATAGTTCAATTATTCTAATAATTATTAAAAATGTAATTTTTATTTCTTTCTTGTAGACTTTGTGGTGTTGAAAGATTCCTCACTACAAAATTAAGTTGGAGTTTAGTTAATAAATTTCCACATGATAATTTCTTATGGGAAGGCATTGATGGCTCTACAGTTCTTGTTCATTTCCCTCCTGCAAAATCTTATACATCTGCTGTGACTGTAAAAGAAGTAAATGTTTAATTATTTGCTTTTAAATGTTATATCTGTGCATAATTATAATTTTTTATTCCATTTATCATTTTACCGAATATACATTCGATTTATTAGAATTATCTTTTTATCTTTTTTTTAAATCATTTCACTTATGAATTGCTTCATACTTGTTTGAAAAATAAAATTTAATTTAGTATATTTCTTTTTTTTTTTCAATTTGAAATTAATATTTATAAATATTTCTACTAAATTTTATTAGATGCTAGAATTCTTTTTTGTTTATAGGGAGAAAGTATTTTTAGCCATAATTTTACATTTTTAGGTTAAGGAAGCTATTGACAAACTTCAAGATAAAGGTCGTGTATCATGTAGCATAATGCTGTATGGACATGGAGATGGTGGTGGTGGGCCAACTGAAGATATGCTTGAGAGAATAAAAAGATTGACTAACATAGATGGATTACCAAAGTATGTAAAGTTCAGTCTAGTATTGTTAAAGTTATTGCTTTTTTGCATAATAAATAGTCGAAATATAATTTTTTTTGGTAACATTTATATCTGGATGCTCCGAAAATGATAGGAAATTGCATATCTGACCTTAGATTCAAATTATAGAGTCTGTGATATAATCTATTTACACAGCACCTTTATTATATACTAGTTGCCATGTTGTAGGATATTTCTTATATTTAATTTCTATTGAATTGCATAGACATATTTTAATTCTCATGCCAAAATTGCATACATTTAAGGCTGTGCTATTTTAATAGCATACTTTAATTATGTGCATGCAAATTCCTGAGAGAGACCAGTCTCATGATATCATAGTGCTATTAAGAATGTAATGTAATGAATAGTGTAATTAAGAATGTAATGTAATGAATAGTGTAATTAAGAATGTAATGAAGAGTACTATTAAGAACCATTTCATCTACATTTTTTTTATTCCTCATATTAGCTATACAGATATTAAGCAGAATTCTCTGTCTAGGTTTCAATAATGGAAGAAAATCACATCATTAAGTATTTGATGAATGTATTATTTTGAAATGAAATGAAATTATTGTAATGAAGTTATTTGAATTTTATAGCAGAAATCTGATTTATTGTGAGAAAATAAGCAAGAAATATTTTTGAAAAATTGAATAAATTCTAGAAATTTTTAAATCATTTTTAAATTTACATAATTAAAAGGACAATTTAAAAAAAATTTTAAATTTACATAATTAAAAGGACAATTTTTAAAATTTTTGAAGAAGGTCGAAAACTATTTTTGTGTAAAAATATGACGAAAATTTATTGCAAGAACCCGCCCCCCCCCAAAAAAAAATTCACTTTAATTTTTAATTAATAAAAATATATCCCCCCCCCAAAGTTGGAAGTACACATTATCATTCTCCAAGGTACACATGTGCCCAAATTTGGTTTTATAGGTAAAATGTTTTACATTGTAAAGTGTCAACATACATACAGATGCACACAGCATTAATTTTTATTAGTAGTAGAGATGATAGAAATTATTAGGTAATGAATATAATCCAAGAATATTGTAAACAAATGATTAGCTTTCATTTTTATGTAGAATCTATGAAGACTAAAAAGTTTGTGTAATATTTGTGATAAAATTAATTTTACTCAAAATTTTATGATATATGAGTTGAATGTTACATTTTCCATTCTTTTGTAAAATTTATTGGAATATTAATGTGAAGAATCAATTAGTTTCCAATATTAGTTTAATAATATTGATGATTTGTCATAACATATTCTGGTCATTGCATACATGCATTTGTAATGCTGTAACATAAATAAATAATAATAGTTAGTCAAATCAATAAGCAAAATAAATTTGATTTATTTTATTTTATGATATTTCTAACTAAATAGTTTATGAATCATCTTGTCACAAATGCAGCACTTAATAATTATTTTAATAATCTATTTTCAATTGATATGAGTGTTTTTTATTTAAACAAAATAAGGAATCCTGCATATTTGGGAAAAACAATTTTTTTAGTTTAATTGCATGAAATAATTGCTATATTTTTGCTTTTAATTTTTAAAGAAACTGTATTCGCATATTTACTTAATATTTATGATTTAAGAGTTCTATCTATTAATCAAATTAATTTAAACAGCATAATCTTAGATTTTAAAATATTTTTCTCCAGTTAATTTTTATTTTGCTTTAGTAATAGAATCCTTCTAGCTCAAAACAAATTTATTTTCTTATTACAATGCAATTTTTTAAATTTCATTTAATGGTTTCTTTATTATAATCTAAAGAAAAAATTGTTTTTGTAGAGTTCAGCATGGTACACCTGACCAATTTTTCTCAAATATAGAAGACAACCATATTAATAAGTTATGCAAATGGTCTGGTGAGTTGTATTTAGAACTTCATAATGGAACATACACAACTCAAGCCAAAATGAAATTTTTGAATCGACAGTGTGAAATTTTGCTACGAGATACAGAACTGTTGCATAGTGTACTGTTAGCAGCATGCAGGGATGAAGATAAAAAAGCATATCCAGAATTAGAGCTTGAAAGACTTTGGAAAATTATGTTGCTTAATCAATTTCATGATGTTCTGCCTGGGTCATCTATTGAAGATGTGCATAGAGAGGCATCCTTCTATTACAAAGAAGTTGTTAAAGGTGCTGCGGGGTTAATGGACACTGCTGTGAGACGACTTTTTGGTAGGTAACTATGTGTTATTATTTGTTAATTATGAGGATTATTTGCAGTAATAATAGATTTTGCATCAAATTATGTAGCTATAGAAAATAGAGAAGTAATTCAAACAATATGATATGCAAACTTTTTTCATTGATTTTCAATGCATAATTTTTTTCAAGTGTAAAATTTCTGAAATATATTGAAAGTATTTAAATGACTAAAACTACATTCAATAAAATTTAGAAAATTTATAAAATTGTGATAAAATTCATGTTATCTTTCTAGCTAAATAACTGTAATAAGAAATATGATAAAAATATCATTTCTATATCTATTTGAATAATGACTTATAATTTTCAGTTTGTAATATTTATAAATGTATGCAAAATATATGTAACCTGTTTCATGGTTCATAATATCTGAAGCCTATTTCTTTTTTCCCTATGAGAAAAATATTAATTTTCTTTATATATTCCTCTAGATTTGCTATTAATATGAATAAATATTTGGTTTTTATCCTGATCTATTCATTTCATTCTTTGATACCTTTTTTTTAATACTGAAATTTATTTTAGTACTATAAAGAAGAAATTCTGCAAGGATATTTTATTTAGCCATATACTGGCTATTTAACATTATTGAAATTTTTTTAATTAAAGCAAATGATTATTAAGTCAAAAAATTAATTACTTAATCATATTTTCCAAAACTTAACATACATATTGACCATTCTATAATTCTTTTAAAATAGTATATAAAAAAGATTATTCTTTGCGATTTCTAAAAATTGGTATATTTTTAACTAATTGTTGTTAAAATATAATTTCTGTTTCTGTGTCTATGATAGGGGTACCTGAAGGTAGAGGTGAAGAAGAAGAGCTTGTGTTGGTGAATGTGCTATCTTGGCAGAGGACAGAGCTTATTAGGGTGCCTTGGTACAAAGATGAAATTTCAAGGCGGATGTGGATTGAAGGTGTTGGTAAAGCTATGCAGAATATCAGCAACGAAGCTGGTGGAGGAACTCTTGTGCCTGTGATAGTCGTACCAATGGGCTATCAACTTTTGCGAGGTTTATCAGCTGTGAAAGCACCTGTTCTTTTAGGTATGCTATTAACATTTTTCTTTTGACTATTTTTGCAATGAAGATTTGTTTTAAATTCTAGAAATTACAAATTAGTACTATGTAGAATAATGTTGACAGTGACTCAATTATATATATATATATATAAACTGATTTAATTTCCTTTTAGCTCAATTTAGAACATATTAACTTCATTCTAAAATATTCTCTTATTTCCTAATCCCATTCCACTTTTTCTATTTAATTCAAAAGAAGCTTTGTAAAAGGCTTTAGTTAGCAGTTTCTACACTCCGAGTGAAAGGATAAAAATTGCTGCTCTAAACAAATTCTTTTAAAAGATCTCTACAGTTCCCTTATCTAATTTAATTTATGTAGAGAAATTCTTATAAAATCTCATGGTATATAAGATCTGGAATAATTAATTTCTCTCTCTTTTACCTTCTTCTGCTTTTGTGTTATGCTATGAGCAAATGTGCTTTTTTTTGTACCTATTGTTAATAAATCATGTCTCCCACTATGGAAATATAATGAAGTTAAAAGTTTTTCAGTCTTTGAAACTGCCCTCTGCTTTCAAAAAGTTATGTGTTACATTATGGTATAAACACATGCACATTTTATGTTCATATATATCTTAAAATTACAGAAATATCATCATGAAATTAAATATTTTTTGAAAATATAGTTTGTGTACAAAATGTAAATTGTTGCTTCTTTTTTTTGTTGAAATACATTAATTTTTTCTAAATACTTGTTAACTAATGATATATTTGATCGTTTTCTCCATATTGTCAAATTAGTTGTTACTTTTTTGCAGAAAGATATTTATATATAAATTAAGTATTTCGAAGCTTTGCAGTTTTATATTTAAGAGCAATTATATGAAATTTTCAAATGATGCTAGACTGAACTTGATTAATTTGATGATGCAATGTGTTTAGCATTCAGACGAACATCTTGCTTTGTCATATTCTTTCTTTAGTTTAGAAACAGTGATTTCATATATATATATATATATGATAAAGTTTCATTTTGATTAATGTAAAATTTTTAACTTAAAAAATGATTTAAAGCATGAAAATTTAGATTTCCATTTTGAAAATTTAAATAATCTGGCTAGATTATTCAATATCCCAGATAATATTAATTCTTATAATCATAAAATTCTTTCAACACAGAATTTTTGTTTTTAAATACTATCCTTTTACATAAGATATTGCTTTTAATTATTTTGTTATTTTTTTGTCGTAAAAAATAATTCATAAATGCATTTTTTTTAGAGCAAAAGAAAGATGGAAATTTCTTTTTAAAGAATCAATTCCTTGAAGCAGTTATCAATCCAGAAGGTTGTGTATCATCACTTATTCTATTAGAATGTCAAAAAGAAGCTATTGCACCTGGGTGTGTTGGAAACAAGTTTGTAATTTTTGATGATATTCCTTTATTTTGGGACGCATGGGATGTGATGGATTATCATGTAGAAACCGGAAGAAATGCTATAAAGGAAGTAAGTATGAAAAGCATATTTTGTTATTATGAATGAAATTTTGACTGTTTAATTATGATGAATAAAATTTCATTTCATTTCAATTTTAATGAAATTTGAATATGTTTAATTACCTTTTTTTGCTGAAAATTTAATTTTTATTATAACTAGTATTTAATACATTTAAACATAAATGCATATTTTAGTGTTTTTTGAACGAAATGTTAATGTTCTTTAGATCCATCAATTTTCCATTATGAAATAATTGTGCAATATTCTTTTATAACCCAATCTCCTTTTGTATAAATTTATTCATTTTATTGCACAATTAATTGTACTTATTTTACTTGGTGTTTAAGTTAGTACAGTTCATTATTATATATAGTTCAACTTTTTTGGTTCCTGGTCCGTATCAAATTTATGTTAAGAGAAGGAATAAAGTTGAAATCCATGTATTTTGTCTCAAATTTTGATGTTGCAAATATTAGTTGATATTAGTCTGATATATTTAAATTTTTTTCATAAAATGCTTCTGTATTAACTAGTATTGAAAAACATAATTTATAATTTCGTTTTAGTATTCTTTTGCTGAAATTTTGCAAATTTATTTAAAAAATATATTATAAAATTTAAATATTTTGCAAGATTTTATTTGTTCTAGTGTGCTTATTCGAATGGTTGATATCTTTCATTTTGTAGTAATATATGTTTTTTTTTTGTTCTTAGATTGTAGAAACCTTGAAAATTACTGAACAAGGTCCTTTGAGGGCGTCTTTAACTTTTCGAGTAAAGATAGGAGTAAATAGTGAAATGAGACAAAAAATTTCTATTGATGCAGTTCATCCATACCTTTTGTTTGAAAGTACGATAAACTGGGAAGAAAACCACAAGTTTCTAAAGGTATATAATTTTTCATATTTGATTCTATTTATTATAAGCTCTGAAAGTTTTTGGCTTTAATTGTTATAATATTTTTATAGGTGGAATTTCCTGTAAATGTCCTGTCATCCCAGGCTACCTATGAAATTCAGTTTGGAAATCTACAAAGACCAACACATTGCAATACATCCTGGGACTGGGCAAAATATGAAGTATTGTTTGAATACTTGATTTTTTTCCTTTTACCTTTTTCCTATTTTATATTACTAAACCAGAATTTTTATTTTAAGCAATGTACTTTAATTTAATATTTAGAAAAATGCTTTATAGGATTTGTGATTTATTTGTTAATTGAAGCCTGATTATCTTCTTGAACAAAAAAAGCTATTAAATTTTGGAAATTTTTGATGAATAAACCTGACACTTTCTTTGAATTTAAAAATTTAAGCAAAATGTCAGGGCTTAATGCTTTTAGATAAAGATTGAGGAAAAATATATTATCTTATTTCTTTTATTTATATAAAATATTTTACAAAGTAATAATCACTGAAGATTTTAAGTTGAAAATGGATAGTTATGAAAGCTATTTTAATATGAAACTTAACCCAACTGGTGCTTATTAGATGTTTAAATGTTACTTTATCGCTGGAATAGTTACAAATCAAAGGAAAAGATATCCAAATAAAATGTATTGATTGGTTTTCATCTCTTCACTTTATATAAGTTCATTTTTTTTTTTCAATTCCTCACTATATTTCAGCAAGTTATGAACATCAATTAATTTTAAGTGATTGCAACCTTAAAGAAAAGTAATCATGGATTTGGTATTTTTTTTTAAAAATCGGACATTTATTTTCTGAACTAAAATTTTTAAGTCCAGATTGGGAAATTTCTGATTTGATCATTTAGATGATAAAGTTTTCCTAGTGGTTATAGGTTGTCAAATCAATTTTTATACCAGTTAAAAGTTTTAAAGGTTTAATACTTTTTGTAATTATTTCAAATATATTAGAAATTACACTATTTTTGCTAAAAAAAAGGTAGAATATATTTAGTTTACTTTTCCTCAAATGTTTTATTCATTATCATTTTGCTGTTGTACATAGAATAAAATATACTTGAGATTAATTTATTGATCAAAGATAATTTATTAAATGCAAATTTATGTTTTCACCTTGAATTCTAATGAATAAAATGATTTGTGGTGCAGAAATTCACATTAGAATTCAGCTTCTGTTCATCTAAGTGTAATAAACATCTACATGTTTAGCTGATCATGTGGAATGTTTTACTTTCACTAAAATATGAATTTAAATTGTGAGATGTTTTAACACTGATTGTTTTTATTATTAAATTCACTTTAGACCTATTTTTCAAAAATATTTTCTGAAACAGCAAGTTTGTTTAGAAAATATTCTGAACAAACATTTCTAGTATTCATATTAAAAGCTTATTTTCTCTGCCTGTAAATTCTCTAATAGCTGTCACTAACTTTGAGCAAAAGTTTCATCGACATAATTGTTTCGCTTTTTGACACAATTCATATATGATTCATAATTTAATGTTAAAAATCTGAGAATAAAATGTTATAAAGATGCTAGTTTCAAGGAATTTTGTTTTTCTTCATCTTTTAGCATTGAATAAAATTCATTTCTAAGTCTCTATATAGTGACACCATGTATATTTATCAGCACAATTTCTCTTTTTTATGTTAAAAAACTTCATTGTTTGGTTTTAAATCTGATAGTTTGATAAAAATTAGTAAATTAAATTTCAGTTTACATTAATTTCTTAAGATAATTTTACATTTATCTGTATTTGTTCTACTGTCAATAAAAAAATAACTATGAGCTATTAGATAACATATGTAACATTAAAATTCTGCTTAAAGTTTTATAAAATTGTATTCTTTAATTTTTATAGTAATTCATTGTTAGGAAGTGTCTTTCTTTTATTAAATACTGTAAAGAAAAAATTGTTTTGTTTATTGTTTGCAAGATAATTTATAAAAATAACTCTCTATACAAAAATTCTACCTTTATTTGATTTTGTTTTTATTAAGAAACCTTTATTTGTTGTTTTTATCAAGAAACCTTTATTTGTTGTTTTATTAAGAAATCACTTTGACTAATTTAGCTATTAATATTTATAAATCACCGAAATAATTTTCTATGATGGCTTATAGTTATGATAAAGCTGTATGGAATTTCATATATTTTTGTTGTGACATAGTTTAAAGTAATTTTAACTATTTCATTTATTTCTGTGTAAAACTATTGATACCAATTTTATAAAGAAAATTTCTATATTGTGTATTATATGAGATTAATCTGTTTTCTAATGAGCTTATTTAATTATGAATATATTTATTTAAAAAAATATTACTTTTCATTTCAAATTTTTTTTGAAAATGAGCTCGGATACAAGAATAAAAATTATTTGAGTTTTCTGTGGTGCATGAACACATTACTATTTGAAGAGCTGAGAATTTCTTGTGTGGTTTGGGGATTTTAAGAATTACTATATCATGATATAAAATTTTCTGTATGCACTATTTTTTCCTTATATGGCTGGATATGAAGATATGAATTTAAATGGAATAAATTCCAATTTTTGCTTTTAGGTATGTGGTCATAAATGGGTTGATCTATCAGAATATGATTGGGGAGTCTCTATTCTTAACAAAAGCAAGTATGGTCATTCTGTTAGAGGCAATAAAATGTATCTGTCCCTTCTTCGATCATCTAAATCACCTGATGCAAAAGCAGATATGGGAAAGCATATTATTACATATGCTGTAATGCCACATTCAAGTATGTTGGTTAATTTTTCTTTTTATCCTTTATTGTTATTTTAAGATGGCTGAATCAATTTTAAATGAGAGAAGAAATTTAAAACTTGAAAAAAGTATTTATTTTTGATTGAAATATAAAATATGAAAGGTAGCAACTTTCTGTGATATAGTCCATCACAATATATAGTTGCTTAATATGTTTTACTTTGTATTAAAAATATTTTTTTTACTATTTATTGAAGTACAGTTAGATGATATTTTAGCTAAATTTAATAATTCTGTTGATTTACACACTTGTGCAAATATTGGCTAGAGATTATATGCTTACAACGTTTTAAAATGACTTACTGTTCATAAAAGGAAAGGTCCATAAAAAAATTCTCGTTTTATGAATTCTAATTAAAATAACTTGTTTCATTTTAACTATTTTTATTGTATACTGTAGAAAGAATACACACAATTTGATGTATAACTATATGTATTATAATAATTATTTTCTCTGATAGGATTTTTAATTACAGTAAAGTTTCTTGAGTGTATTGTTCAGGTTACCAGTATGAAATGAATTTCTAAACAATTAAATTTTGTATCTAAATACAATAATCTATTTGCTTTAATTATGTAATATTATGATATATGTTTCCTTTTTTGAAATAATTTTTCTTAATTATTGTAGTAAATTATTATGTTTATAAAATCAGACAATATAAAATAATTTTTTTCAAATGACTATTTTTTATTCAATGATAATCAAACATTCTGGCTGCAATGACTTGGTATTTCGAGTAACCTTTCATCCCTTCAATTTTGTCCAAAATATATAGAAGTAAAATGTAATTTTTATTATTGATGTATTGCCATATCTATGCAAATTTCTTCCAGTACTCTAGTGTATCTTTGGTTTTTTCCATGGGAATGGGGAAACAGAAAAAAATCTTTAATTTTAATAATTTTAGTATTGTATTTTAACACTATATCATATATAATAATAAATCTGTTAGATTATTTGGCTCTGTGTTTTATTTTATATTGTAATTGAAGAATTATTAATTCTAGCCAGAAATATGCTGAATATTTTGCATTCGAGATATGTGAAAGATGCTAAAAATTTTGATTCTAATGTACTTTGCTAAATACAAATGTGTTAAGCTCCCGATATAAATGAATATTGTATAGTGGTGTGAAATATCATTTGGTGGACTGCATAGTACTCAGATGAAGATAATAATAATTATTTTTAAATATAAAAATAAAAATTTTATTTTTTGTGAATATCTGATGTTGCAAACTGTTCTTAAATCTGTAAAAAATAAATCATGTTTTTATAAGTAAATTTCTAATGTAATAAGAACTCTGTAAAGTAATGAAAACCAGTGGAGTTATTTAATTAAAAGATAGTAGGATCACAAGAACTTTATTTATACCAAATGTGAATTAAAAAATGTTGAAACTTTGCGGGTTTCATTGATTATATTGTATGCAGCTACTAAGTTCTCAAGTAAATTAAGGGCTTAAAAAATGCATTTGTTCACTGAAAAAAATGTTATATGTGTAATGTTAAAAACATATTTAATTAATGAAAACAATAGGAAAATTTGAGCAAATTAGAAATGAATTGAATAAAATATGTTTAAATTAGCTAGGATCCATCATAGAAGTAATGATTTAACTTATTTGTATCGTCGCCTGTATTAGTATCCACTGAGTGGTATAACATTCAGTATAGCTTATTCTCAGAGGGCATTGTAGGGACAAAGCTACAGTGAGTTTATGCCTTTTTTAAAGATTTTTTTTTGGAAAAGTTGTCATTTATTAATATCTTTAAAATCAAGTAATTAGAAGTGGAATGGGATATAGAAAAGAGGCTCATGTATGCAACAGATAACTTTTAATTAATCATTTAGTTAATTACTATTATCATAGCTATTTTAAATAATTCTAAATCTGAGGGACTTTAGTCATACCCATCATTTATAAAATTTGCGATTTCTAACTACAGCAATGCTTTTTTTCAGTGTGTTATGTTTATATAATATTTATTAATGCATTATAATATTAAAAACATTTTTATTTTATTAGAATGTATTAAATTTATTGGCTTATTCTTTCATTAGAAACATTTCAACAAGCTGGCGTAATACAGCAAGCATATCAGTTAAATTACCCTCTTCATATCTTTCCTACAAGTCATTTGGCAAAACCAGGAGCTAGTCACTATGTAACAAATGCCCATCGTGTGTTACCTTTAGAAATGCATGAATCATTAAGTTGGTTTCAGGTAAAGATATTAATAAATTATCAGAAAAATGTGATTATCTCTTGTTATACAACTATGTTCAAAAATGTTTCAAATCTTACTTAATTATAGACAAATAAATCTAAATAGAATCTACATGTTTGGTATTTCTTTTGAAGTAACAACCTAGCGTTATAGCATTTTTATTATTGTTCATGCATAAATGTTAATGCAGACTGTGGGCATCATTTTGTTTCTTCTTCTAGATCTTCACTAATGCTTTTTTTTAAAAATTTGAGAATGACTAATACTTAGGGAAATCTTTGAAAGTAAACTTTACACAGGGCGAAATCAGGAAAATAGACTGATGAAGTGTTTAATTAGGTATTTTGATAAGTAGTTCAGGGCTTAGGAAAGATCTGTGATTTAGTATTTTATTGTACTGTAATATTAATGATTGGGCTTCCTCGGTGATTGAGTTTTGAATCCCTGTTGTCAATAACTATGCACATGTGCTGTACTTATTTAAATTTGGAGGAGCATTTCTTGTTATTTGATCACATGATACTCTTTGCTGAAACAAGAAATAGTACAATTCATTTATAAGTGGGAAATATTTAGAAAATACCAGAACTTTTTGAACATAGTTGTAAATATTGTTGAATATGCACAGTGGCAGATTTCTGTACTTGAAACCTTGGGAGTGTGCATTATAAAGTTTCACCTTCAACAAAATGGACAATTTAGTTTCACATGTCATCATATTTTTTATATTTTAAGAGTTTATTTTAGATATTTTCTAAATTAATTTTATGTAGGTGTATTATTTGTTTTTATTTAGCTTAATATGACTCCAGAATGCTGGACAATAATAATTTCATATAACACTCTTGAAGCAGATGTCCAATGGTTTATAAATATTTCAATAACAAAGTAAATGTTATGGAACATTAAGAAACTGACAAATTTAATTATAAAATATTAATATTATAAATTTTTTTATTTCACTTATTTACAAATTTGTTTAATAATAATGGATATAAAGAATTTTTTTTCTTGTATGTTAAAAAAACAGTGATTTCAGACTATTACCTGGTCTGCCTAGTTGGAAATATGCCACTGAATATATAAGAGCATTATTAATTAATTTTAACACTATTGTAATGCTAATACTGTGTTGAAAATTTTCTTATCATTAGGTGAGTGATTCTGCTGTTGTAATTGAAACAGTAAAGAAAGCTGAAGATCGTGATGACTGTCTTGTTGTTCGAATGTACGAATCATTTGGAAGTCGTGTTAATGTTGTTTTGAAGAGTTGTCTTCCGATCCACAAAGCAGTATTATGCAATGCACTTGAAGATGTAGTGGAATCTCCTACACAAAAGGTGAAATGGAAGGGAAACAGTTTGGAACTTAGTTTCAGACCCTATCAAATAATATCTGTTTTATTATATGTTGAAGTGTGAGGGATATGCAATAAACTTAGTTAAATATGCATTATTTTCATATAATCGTAGGTTTTCATAGGTAAGATATTATTTTTTGCAAAGTATGAAATCTTACTTTTTATGAATTATTATTATTAAATATATTATGTGAAAAGATTTTAAAATCATGAAAAAATTTTGTATGAAGAATTTTATTGAAAGATTGATATTATCTTTTCTGACAATTTTAAGTGCTTATTGAATATGCCAAAAAGCACATTCTTTTCAAAGAAAATTTATTGATTTATTAATTTTATAAAGTTGTTTCATAAACAATACTAAAACAAAATTTTGGAAAATATATTGCAAAATTTATTTGCTTTGTGTTCAGGAAAACTTGCTTATTTTCAACTTCTTGATCTAATGCATATATATGTTTATTCAAAAATAATTGTATGCAAATATAGCTTAATATTTAAGTATATCTTAGTGATCATGTTTTTTTTTTAATCAAATTTATGCAACATTTATTTTTTGTTTCACATTGAAATCGTATGTTTTTATTTTTTTTTGAGTTCTGTGTTTATAAACGTCATTTTTTATGTTAATATGTTATGCACTCTATTTTAATTCTTTCACATAATTGGAAGTTTAAAAAATGATTATAAAATAAAACTGTGTATATTTGTTTCATATTATTAGTTTGATATTTTTTAAACAAGTTTGATGTTGATATTTAATTTTTTTTTTTACCTTTGTTGCCTTTGTATTTTTTATTCACATTAATACTGATAATACTATTTGCTAATAGTATTATTTGGAAAGTTTTTTTTCCATCTTTAACATATTTATACAAATACAACTCAATGAAACTGCACTTGTTAATATCTTTGCTTTGAAAGGTATTTGTGCCAAAATATAATTTTAATAAATGTTTAGTGGAATACCTTCTACATCTTGAAATTTCCATGAATTTTGTAAATATGATAGCTATTAAGTAAATATTATTTGTGTTACATACTGTACAACGATGATTTGTTTTTGCTATCAATAAACTTTAAATTACAGTTACTGTTCTCATACAACATATTTGTAATTTGTTTTGCAGCAAAAAATAAACTCATGTGAAATGGTTGAAGAAATAAATTATGAAACTAAAGACAACTTTAAAAAATATATTTTTTTGGTCATTTTACAACACCAAGAATTTTATGAACAAATAATACAGGAAATAATAATAATAACAGTAATTATATTAAATTGATTAAAAAATTAAAAATATGACAGAAAATAAACATTGAGTTGGAGACACAATTTATAGCTAGTTTCTATAAAAACATAAAAGTATCTTTAAAGAATTAAAGCTTTTTTCTATAAAAAAACTAAATAATATAAAAATTCATTCATTGGCAGATAGCAGACAGAGAAAAACATATTCCAATAATCTTCCAATAATAACATAATAACAACATAATTCCAATAATATTCCAATAAACATATTCTAATAATTTAATAATAACAAATTATTATTAAATTTGATTGTATTTTGCTTTTTTTTAAAAAAAATTAAAGCCATGCTGCCAACTGTGTCATATCATTGTTTTCCTTCTCATTTCCATGCAAGAATTGCTTTTGTTTTCCTGATTTGCTTGATTTTTCTTGTTAGCGGTTACTTATTCAATTGCTTCAAAGGAAATTTATCAGCTTTTTTGAACATTAATTTTCTTTTGCTATGAACCACCCAATGAAAAAAATATACATCAATAATATTTTCAATACACAATTCAGATAATTACAATTGAAAATTGTAGGGTATTTAGAAGCAAAACTGTTTTTTAAATTTTTTATTTCATTGATGTTTTTCTTCGTTTAATATTTTTATGAATTGACAAGCCACCATTTTTCTCCAAGTAAGCCAAATAATTATACATGAGAATATTAATGTAGGGCTTTTGTCTAGATCTAATTTTCTTGTAATGTTTTTGTTTATTTTTTGCTGTATGAATGCAGTTGAGTGTGTTTTGATGCTCTATAGAAAAATTTTGCTTTTTGAGTAATTTGTTGGCAATTTCAATAAATGTCACTGTGTAAAAATGTATATGACATAATTTAAAATATTCCATCCTTATAGCTATGCAATTATTAAATGTCTATATATTTTTTAAAATTCTGAAATTTTCTAAAATAGTTGCATGTGTTGGATGAAGTATTGAAAAAGATTTGCATTTAATTTTCTTTCTTAAGAATATACATGTACAATGAAAATGTTCTAATTTGAGCTTTATATAAACATGTTGTTTGAAAACTTATTGTGTTTTAAAAATGTAAATATTTGTGTACATCTCTTCTAACTTCAGAATTCTTTTCCCTGTTAAGTGATATATTTTTATACTATTTAAGGTAGTATGGTATTAAGTAGATGGTGGAAAAATTTATGCAGTGTACAAATTTTTCTCTTACTACCTTTGTCTTAGATGTGCAATGCTTTTAGAATATTTATATTATGTAAATTGTTTTATATTTGTGCTAAAAAACAAACAAAAATCTTTTATGAAATGGTTTGAAGCTTTTTATGAGGATCAGAACATTTGTTTCTAATAATTTTAATTACAAAAATGATGTGTAATTTTATTAATATATTGATTTTTTTTATGAATTTTGAATGTATGTTAATTTATTAAAAATGAATTTTTAAGATCGATAGTGTCTTAAAGAAATTTTTTTTGTAACAAAATATTTCATTTGCCTTTTGAATACTGAAGAATTCAATAGTGCAAATTGCACAATGCTTCTTGTAGCCATTTTTTCATACATATCATGCACAAATGTATATTTTTTAGAACTGATTAGTGTAGAATATCTGAATGAATAAATGTGTATATTAATGCCAAACTAAGTACAGGATTTCTCACTGGAATTTATATGGATTAATCTTCATAATTTTTTAAATTGATATTGTAATTTTTTTTTTCAGAAAACGGGTCCAAAAATTTCCTTTTAATTTCTTTAAGAGCTAAATTTAATAAATTCTTTTTATAATTTTGAAAGAAAGAGTATATATATAAATAATCAAAGTGTTTGATGTTTTTTGAAAATTATCTCTTTTTGTAATTTCAAACAACTTTTAAACATTTGTTTTTTGAATAAATCAATTAGTATTATAATTAAACTAACTAATATTTTGTAAAAATCTGACTATTTTGTTTACTAATTGTGTGGACAAGATATCTACTTTTTTGATGAAAATGTGATCTAGCATTTGTTTTACAGTTTCTTAATTTTGTTCACATAATAAAAACATGTAACTTGTTTGTACTATTTCAAGATTTTTTTGCTTTCATCTATGATCTATGATTCAAATGTATAATAAATTTTATTAACTGTTTATCACTGTTTAATTAAAAAAAAAGGAAGGTATATATGTGTTTTTATTTTTATGAATGTACTTGTCATTAAATTCATAAAAATGAAATTACATATAATCACTGAACTCAAGAATTAACTCATCTTTTTGATTCTAACAAATCAAAAACATTATTTTCTAAAAAAAAAAAAAAAAAAAAAACCTATGTTAAGAATATTTTTTAGAAATTTAAATGTCTTGAATGAATTTTTTTTTTCTTTTTCTTTTTAGTTCTAACAGTTAAAATTCCACAGCTGTAAATAATAATAAGCTTTTAAATTTTCTAGTGATTTTCAAATGAGAATACATGCATTTTAATTTGTATTGCTTACAAGTTTTGGTTATTAAAAATATATCAATTACCATATATGTATTTCTAATGCAAATATTAAGAAGCTGTAAAAATTTAGAAATATCGAATAGTTGTGGAACGATTTTCATCTTGTTTGTTACAAAAATTTGTATCTTTGTATACTTTTTATTTTGTTAAACATTTAGTATTTTTAAAATTTTGGATTAAAAATTGGATTTAAGCCTTGTAATTATGATCAAGGAAATAGTAATTTCTTTGAAGATTTATCCTTTCTTATATCCTAATGTGCTTTAATATATATAAAACTGCTAATGTGGTTGGGAAGTATGAATTAGTGGTTTTTGGTTCATATGTTTTCATCTAAACACAATTATAATTTTCTGAATTATTTGAGAACATTGTTGAAATGTATTTTTCTTAGTCTTGTTTGTGAGTCCAGAAATGTGTATCAGGCTGGCAAAAGTGTAAGATAATTTTTTGCTCTAGTAACATAAATGCATTTAGTATACTATCATACATATAAATGAAAGAAAATAAAAACTTAAATTTTCAATATATAGAATTTTTTTTGAAATCCATTTTTATATAGAACTTTGTTGTATTGTTATAATTTTACAGTTTATTTTTTATTTTATTTCCTGAAAGACTCTCTTATTGTTACAAATATCCATTTATTACGAGCTTGTGTCTTTCAAATTTAAATGAAAAATGGTGAATAATACTTTTGAATTTGAATGATATTTATTTAATCTTATTGTTATTGATTGTTTTTGTATTTATTTTTTTCACAAGTCACAAATATATGAGAATTCTTTCCTATGTTGTTTTTGTTAATGTATTGTTTAGAAGAATTTTTTTTTGTATTTTTGTTTAAATATATTTTGAAATTTTGTATTTGAATTACGAATCTCGTAATAAAAAAATCCATTTTCCATTTAATTGGTTACTTATTATTGTTTTGATTCATATTATATCTTATTCTCTAAAATGCTCTTAATAAATTTTTCTTCCGAATTTTTTTTATGCGAAATATTTGTTGGATAATTTGAGATAAAACAAATACTATCTTTACCAACAAGAATCAGTTTTATATAATAAATAAAAGCAATTTTATATATATGAAATTATAAGCAATTTTATATATGTGAAATTTTTGTTCCATATGCTTTAATAATATATATTAATAATAATTAATATATAAGTATTATTCCCAAAGGCTTGACCAACATGCATATTGTTGAACTTAGCAAGACCTTAGTGAACCTCATGAAAGCATGAATTTTTATCACCCTCGAAATCGGTGACTAGGGCAAAGTGGAAGGGCGACGACATAAACGAAATATTTTCGAACTTGAGCATAAATATTCAGCCTTTTAGGGGCCCTTAGACAATGATAATTCGGGGTCCCTTTTCCCTTGCAAAATTTTAAAACCAAATATTTTTTGAAAATCAATTTTAATTTAATCTTAATGTAGATATTTTTTAATAAAAAAATATGTCCCCACATTTTTTGGAACTGTAAAATAACAGAAAGTTTATAGATGGTAATTAATTAGGAATTTTACAAAAATGCTAATTCCACAATTTTGGAGGCCATTAAAGTTGATTGACCCTTAGACAATTGGTTGTTTAACAACTTGTAAGTTTAATTATGATTGTATTATAATTTTACATGATATTTTTGGAAGTTATCCAGAAGAAATGTCGGAAATCAATTGAATTTTTAATTAATTAAAATTCTAACTAAAATTTATGTTTGCTTCGAGATGTACATTCGCTTTTTTCAAAGCATATCTGTGCCAGATTTGGTACTTAAGTCAAACGATCTATCCTGTTAAGCGCCAACAGATGCACATTCGTACCGCAAAATTTAATTAATTTATAACTTTGAAGTGAGGTTTTGAGTCTTTACGGACAGTAATATAGAAATTTTAACACAACAAAGTTTATGTACAAATACATACTTTTCTATAAACTGTGTGAAATGACATGCATAATGAAAAAAAAAAATGTATAGCTTTATAAAGGCTGACAATCGCACTTAGAGCCAACAAATGTGTCCTTTTAGTTATTTCTTGTTTAGAAGATGCTCACGAAAGGATTTTTAAGGGTTTAATTTAATTTTTCATTAAAAAAAGTAGTGATATTTTGAAATTATTTTTTAGTGATTTTGGAAAATATTATTGCATAAAATTCTTTTTCATACCATTATAATTAATAAAAAAAAACTTTGTTTGTTGAAATTTTTGTACAAATGAAATTTTTAAAAAATAAATTACAAAAACATTTGTATATATATTTTACTTCAATTTATATTTTTGGATTTAATTACTGGGTTTATACTCATTTTTTTTTGTTCTTATTACACTGCTCTTAATAAGGGAGAATTTCAAAACTAAATAAAATATAGACGAATAAAGAGTTAGTATTGTCAGTGAATAATGTTTGAGATTTGAGGCTCTAATTTCTTCTAAATTTTTTAGAGCTATTTGATAAATTCTCATTGCAAATAATAACCTCTTTTTCATTGAAAATAATACGGAAAAAGTTCAAGTAATAATATTTCAAAGTTAAAATTTTCAGAAATATCTTAACACAAAATCTACGCAAAAAAATATTGTTTTTAAAATCTTCAAAGGTATAGCTAAATATTTCAAGTTTTCTTGTTAAATTCTTTACCAATGTCATCATAGAAGACAGCAGATATATAAATAATGAAGATTGCATCCACTGAAACTATGCAGGATTTTTACCACATTATTAGTTTTTAAATAATATGATAAAATTATATTATTTTAAAAAAATACGATTTGAATAGAAACAAGCGACAGAGACAAACATTTTTTATTTTAAACCTAATTTCATCTCACTCATTTATAGCGACATCTATTGAGATTTTGTGAAATTATTTCAGTTCGAAGCTGTAAATCTTGTCAAGTTCATTTTATTTCTTAGTTAAGTATATATTTTTCTTTATACTAATATTTTTTATGAAAAATTCACTATATATATATATATATATATATATATATATCCTTTAAGAATCCTTGCGTGACCCACGAAACAACTATATAATATATAGCTGTGAGTTTTACAATCAAGTTACATGTTTTTCTGGCTCTTATAATGGCCGCTAAACGTCCTGATACCAAATCGACCAATTTTTGGTGGTTCTGAAAATATTTTACCCCATTTTTTTTGCAACACTTGCTTTAAATGAATTTGTTTCTTATTTTGTGTTTTTGAACTACTTTTTCTAGTGTGGCTCACAAATATTGAAAAGCATTTTTTGACGTTAAGACACCATATTTTGACGTTACGTGTATTCTTTTTGGTGTCGTTGTTCTACTTAAAAATGGAATTTTCATTTAAACCTAAATTTTTACCGATTTCCTTTAAATTGCTGCGACCATATGGTGTCTTGCTGCAGAAACTTTTCAAATCATAGGTAAACGTGTAAGTGCTGAAACTGTGCGAAATGCCATTAGACAAGCTGAATAGAAAAGTCGCATTATTAGAAAGAAACCGTTCATCGGCTTTCAGATTCAGCAAAAGCATTTGAAATTCGCAAAAACTCATCAATTGAAGACCAATAACTTTTGCAAGAAAGTTAACCATATATTTTTTGGCAGTGACTGCCGTTGCACTGGATGGAGAAAGTTTAATACTGCTTTGGATCCAAAATATTTACGTGTTATCGTTAAACATAGTGGTGACTCTATTATAAATTGAGGTTGCATGTCTTTATCTAGAATTGGAAATTTAATTCTTAAAGATTACATTAAAAACCACATTATTTGCTTATATATACTTCGAAGCAATTCAAAGAAAAGTTCTAAGAATTTGGGTTTAGATGGAAAATTTCTGTAGCATAACGATCCCAAACAGAATGTACATAATGTCAAAATATGGTGTCTTTTTCATTGTAAGCAGCAGTTACACACATTGCTACAGTACTCCTATATCAATGCTGTTCAATATTCGTGTGCCATACTCGAAAAAGTGGTTCAAAAACACAAAGTAAGAAAAAAAGCCATTTAAAATAAGTGTTGCTAGAAAAATCTGGTAAAATATTTTCAGAATCACCAAAAATTGGTCGAATTGGTACCAAGACGTTTAGTGACCATTATAAGAGTCAAAAGACATGCAATTTGATTGTGAAATTTTCATTCTATGCGAGGTATTGCAAAAATTTCATTGGTGTACTCTCAATTTTTTGAGGCAAAATTCTATATATATTTATTTAAAATACCCTAGAAACTTTTCAATTTAGAAGTTTTTGGTATATTTTTTTGATTTTTACTCTAAATTAAACTATTTTTTATGTGTAAAATAAAAACATGCTTGCGCTTCCCGGAAATGTTTTATTTATATTTAAAGTCTGATTCATCAAGTGAAAGTAAGGTGCACTCTCAATTTTTTTTAAGCCACAGTATATATATTAATAAACAATTCACGAATACAAAATTTATTTATTTATTTGCCCCTGTATAATATTTAGTTTCACTGATGCTTTTGAATTATGAATTAAACTTAAAAATTGCTGGCTTTATTTTTCATTTTCTTAAAAGAATATTCTTTTGCTGCAAAGTTGTTTCAAAGAATACCTTTTATGTAACAAAAAATAATCATTTTAATTATAAATGGAACAAAAGTTGGAAAAAATGTAACTGAATTATACGAATATATTTCTAAAAGTTTAATTTTATTGATTTGTTTGATTGTAAAAAAAAAGAAAAAAAAAGAATTAACTAACAAATATATAACGTTTTACGTTTTCAAGAAAAATAGAATCAGCATTCCCCCCCCCCCCCCTTCAATTTAGAAGAATGACAATGTTTGTGTGCGTGTTGTGAGGAGGAATTGTAAAAACTATACATAAATTTCTTTCAATTTTTTAATTCAATTAATTTTAAGAATAAATCACCTTTATTCGTTTTAAATTTTTCTGATCTAAATTTCTTCTTTTTATTAATGGCATGAAAATTTTCCATTATTTTTGTTACTAAAGTTACACTTAATTCAACTGTTCATTTTCTTATCCTTACATGCAAGTGATTGAAAAATAAATTGTTTGAATATCTTTTCGGAAAATGAAAATCGACGAAATTAATATACATATATATATATATATATATTAAAACAAATTATGAAAAACATTTTACTTATGAATTATTGAATATAGCTAATGAATATACTGAATAATACCACAAACAGATTATCCGCTTCATTTCTAAATACATTTCATAGATTTTATTATTTAGAATAAGAATTGTTTAAAATTTAAAAATATTTGCGGTAGAGACGAAAACAAACGAGTTTTTTTCCCATTTGAGAATCTGAAAGAATAAAAGTTTCATTTAAAATTTTAAGAATATAATAAAATTATTAAAAGGTTTAAGGGATTCGAAAAGTAGCATTTCTTTCAATTTCAAAATTTCTACTTAGTTTTTGATTTTAATTCTTTGTTTTTCTTATTTTTTTTGTGATTTACATTGTTATCTTTGTGTTTTTACATTATAAAAATAAAATAAAATTTATAGCTAATATATTGTTTAGTATCATTATTTAAACAATTTTTTGATACTAAAGATACTTAAATTTCTAATAATAAAGACAAATGAGGTTCTTTTTATTGATGTATATAGAGAAATTACTAAATTTGGCATGGATGTATTTAAGAAAATGAAAAGATACAGCCAGGAGTGTGTTTAAAATTTTAATTAAATGAGAAATTAGTGAAATTCTGGAGGTTTTCATATTAGTGTTACAAATCTATAATGTTGCTTCTCAACAAGGTTAGATCTATCTCTGGAAAGACCGGTTTACAAGAATTTGTACAAGATGCCGATCTGGTACCGAGTTCTGATCTCAGAGCTTTGCGAGAAATTTATCGACCATTTGGTGACTTGGTGAAAAATTTTAAGACTTTTTCAACAAAATGGAAATTAATGGAAACTTGGAGAATTTTGTCGATCCGTCCAACAAAAATTGAGATACACCTGATTGGTCCGAGAACCTTCTCGGCACCCCTCCCGGGAACTATAAATTGACGGCAGTCTCAAGCTACAAGGAATCAGAGTCGAAGACAAGTCAAGAGTCTTCAGCTATGTGCCGAGTCCTGGTGTTTATTGAAGAAGCAGCTTCATGCAATGTGAAATGCAGCCAATCGTGTAGTAGTGGGTCGGCAGTTGGATACAGCTAAAGTGAGGATTCAGTGGGCAGTTTCAGCCGTTTGGAGAGACCATAGAGAGAAGCTTTGAAGATTCCTATTCCTTCTGAATTCTGTCTGGCCGCTTTGTGTGCTTTGGTCGTTGTTATTACCGAATTTCTACTTGCTGGCTGTCTGTTGTAGTGAGCTGCTGTAAGTTCGTCTCGGCTGTTTATATTCATCGTCTTGGAATTAGTATGTTTCTGTTAAATAAACGCCATCGTCGCTCGTTATTGTGATCTGGCTAATTGTTTTCGCACCATATACCCATTACAAATGAACCCGGTGAATTTTTGGACTTAATAGTAGTGGAATCTGTAACAATAATGTCATCAGGTAAAAAGAATGCAAATTCTCTGAATGATAAGCTCATTAAAATCACAAATCTTAATTGTGAGAGTTTCTAGAAAGAGTTTCAATGTTTAGAATATCTAAACATATTCGCTGGTATTGCAACGATACAATAAATTGAATAAAAAACTGACATTTTACTATTTATATCTAAATTTCAATTGCTTATTTCCATTTTTCATACATTTATGTGCTGCAAATGTAAGTATTTCAGTTGGAATATCGAGAATGTAATTTTCTAGTTTTCATTTTCAAGTCATTCAGCTGATTCCGTGGTAATTTTTTGTGTTTTATGTTTAGATATTCTGTCACTTCCTTTTAAAATTAATATTGTTTGTTTATTTATCTAAAGTTTAATTATATAAGTAAAGTAAAGTATATCATCATATAGATTGACTCCATTTACAAAGTTGTGTGCTGGAACTTATGGTACTTTAAGAGTCCACTGATATTTATCTGTCAGCGATTTAAGTCGAATAAACGTCTCTTTTTTTTCAGTAGTGCCAACTAGGGCTGAGAGTGCTACTTAACTACTTCATGAGTCACATTCCTTGTACAATCCTTATTTACAAGGAGTCACATTCTCACACCTCATAGATAGAACACAGAAGAACAACGACCTGGGGCTCTGATCACGTGGAAGGCGCTCTACCTCTATACCAGGAAGCCTGCACCCCACTTACAGAGTAAATGAACCATATTAATAACTGAGCAACCTGATTAGTGATACTTAAAAGAAGATAAATTTTTAAACTGGTGAAGAAAATTGGTGACTTTTAGTCAATTATTGAGGCGAAGAATTCGTCAAAGTTCTATTTTGAAGTTTCACTTAAAATGGTGTGGAAGGGTGTATGTACGAACATTGATGACACATCTCAGGATTATGAGCATTCACTTTAAATAAAATGTTTTTAAATAAGCTCATTGATTGTGACTGGAGAATTCAGTTATGAGTTTCTGTAAAAAAGAAAGCAAATTCTTCACTTGAAAATGGAAGGCCTTAGAGAGCATCTGACGACAGAAGACGTATATACGTCAGAAACTTTCACACGAAATTAAAATTTTCGAAATCGACCAGCGGTTGTGGTCGATGAACTCTGTTGTAGATTTTCCTATATATAATGTTCAGTGAAGTAATGCTTATTAGACTTTCTTTTTTGGAAAACTGGAGAATGGAGGAGAGTAGACTACCCTGAATGGCATCCTTAGAAACAAATTCTATTATAAAAATGACGAAATCGGACCAATGTTTTGGGTTGGGAGGCAGGATAATTTGTTCTTCTAATTATTTTTGGTATGTGAACAGCTCTTACCACGGTAGAGGAGATATTGTTTTGTTTAAATGTTAATGTCTGAAGAATAATTTAGGATGACAAACATAATTAGAAGAAGGAGGGGGGACTGAATAAAAATTGAGACATTTTTTTTTCAATAGCCCAATTATTTACTTAAATAACATGAAATGTAATTCATTGTATCATTTTAATTATTTTTGCAATTTTTATGCTGTCATAACTGGAACCAGCCACCCAGTTCTAAATACTGGCTCGATTTCGCCGCTTTTTTGAAGACGTATATGCTTTTCTGTAGCAATTTGAAAACTGTACATGGGGATATGATTACTGGGGCATCTTTGTGTTGCAGCAATATAAAAATGCAAATATTTAAAATCAAATGTTTACGACATTTTGGGTAGGAATATAGAAAATTTCTCTGATATAAACGATCACTTTATGCTTTTTAACTTAAAACAGTGTCAAGGAATACAATAATATTAAATGTCTTTGCAAAAAATTTCCTTTCATTGGAGAAAAGATGATGTGTAAAAAAATGGAAAAGAAGATACTTAAATGAAGGGTATTACGAAAAAAATTGGATAAGCATTAAATTCTATTTTTTATTTTGAAGTTTTAGATTCGTCTCAGAGAAAAGAAATTTAAGTCCTGTGGCAGAAGAGGCATGACGAAGATTAACAATGGATTGAGAGGGAGAAATTTTTACCGAAGTAGATAACAAAAGAATGCTGGAAGATTTTAACATAAATCAAGTTATTACAGGACCAAGGAGCTTACCGAACTAGTACTAAAATGAATTCTTTAGAAAGATGAAACTTTTCATTTTCGAAAATTCTAAAGAACAGCCAACCGCATTGTGTGAATAGCAACTGGTGAATGGAACGAAAAAATAATTTGTATAAGAATATAGCTAAACTTCAGAGCAGAATATTCATTAAAAACTGTTAAAATGAATCAATCATCTAAGCGGCGAATTGTTTGAAAATAGAGAAAGACATAAGATTTTATTTTTAAAGCATATAATTTTTTTTATTTCAATAATATTCATCAGTTTTAATACAATTGATTAATGAATCAAATATCACTTTTCAATATCGGAAATAAAGGAATGCTCGCTTGATATACGAACAATTTTATTTTCAACAAGGGGTGTTTAAATGAAAAGGCACGAAACTACACTGCGGGTATAAAGGAAGAATATATTCACACTATACACCATAAGTCTGAGCACAATGATCCCATTGATCAACTAGCCGAAGGATTCCTTGTTCCCAAAATTTGTGTGGTGGCAACGAGACCCAGTCCTTCACGATGCTCTTAAGTTCGCAGTCCGAGTTGATGCGTTTCCCTTTTTCGTGTTTATTTAGGGGATTAAAAAAATGAAAATTGCAGAGTGACATGTCAGGGCTGTAGGGTGGAAGGGCGAGCTGCTCCCACTTGATCCTGGCCAGTTCCACTTGTGTGACCTTGGAGACATGTGGATGCGAGTTATCAGAGAGCAGAATCATACCCTCTGTGAGTAGCCCCTGCCTTTTGTTCTTGATTTATCTGCGTAGTCTTCGGAGTGTCTCACAGTATATATCATAGTTAATGGTTCTTTCATGCTCAAGAAATTCAAAAAATAGTGGGTCTTGAACAACAAACTCAAGGACGATGTGAAGGACTGGATCTCGTCACTGCCACAGGAATCGTGCGAACCAGAAATCCTTTGACTTGTTAATCAAAGGGATCGTTGTGCTGAGGTATATGGTGTATACTTTCAATAAAGTCCTTATTTATTTCCACAGTGTTATTTCGTACTTTTTCATTTGAACACTCCTTGTATGTTAACAAATATTGTGCAAAGATAAAATTAGTTAAATAAATTCTTTGATGGCTTTCGATGAATAAAAGTCAAGACATTAGTGTAATACAAAAGCATATACGTAAAACGATTTAAATAAAAAAAACTTTGAGTTTATTTTGATTCAAAAGATAGTGCTCTATTGGATATTACATTAATTAGATTCAGAGTTATTACGCCATATTAAATGATCATGAATGGTTGGAGTTTTAAGTAGAAGCCATTTTACACAATATTAGTTTTGTTTGATTTCAATTAAACATGCTGAGCACAATTTTATATATATTTAAATTCTGTAACAGATAATCCTCTAAAAAACATGAAAATACGTTATTAGGCTCGAAATCGCATTAGATATAAAAGTGATATCATTATAATTGTCTTAAACTTTTTCTATATATTTTGTATAAATTTAATTTAGTTTAATTACAATAAAGTCCCAGTTTTTAGCACCACTAAAGCTATTTTGGGACGGATCTAATAATTCTGAACCATGATCAGATGATGAGGGTGAAACCTGAGTTGGCACTCCTCTCACCACACCATATCACATCAGCAGGAAGACGCTTGGCCTGCTATTTAGCGAGCAACAGGCCCATTTGCACGACGGTTCTTCGGTGAAATCGGGTCCTGAACCTGAAACCCTGAAAAAAGTTACTTGTGTGTCAAAAAAAATGGAACCCCTCCTTTTTTAAGGGGGTTGGTTTATCTGCTTTTAGATTTGGAAGAATAAAGGAGATTGATAGTTGTTATAAACTATTAGTTCTAAAATCTCACTAGATGTTTCTCGTTTTTTAAAATGATGGTTAATTTCCAGATATGAAAAGCTTTCCTTTCAACACTTAACTAAAACTCTCAGAACAATAAATAGTTTTTAAAAGGCAAATCTTGAGCAAACGTATTAAAAGTGTTTCCAAATGGGGATATAAAAATACAAATCAAAACTTGTTACTCACTTCGCAGGGTTGAGAGAATACCTTGGTTTAAAAATACTTCAACAACTTGTGGCTTTATTTTAAACGCTAGAACACCTTAGGGAGGCAAATCTGATTGGGAGATGTCAAGTTCTTTAAACTGCTTATTTCTCAAGTGCTTTTAGAATCAAAATGGCAGTTAGTGTCAACAGTTTAAAAGAAGCTTTTGTTTCTGTTTCTATTGCCTACTCGAGAAAGATTTTAACTTCATTTACAGAAGTAGGAATAAAAATGGAATTGTCATTCGTCATAGTAAAGTCATTAACATAAGGAAAAGAAACAAGAGTTTGGAAAATTCTAATTCCCAGTTTTTGATAGCAATATTTATAGTTCTAAATTTATGCTGTCATACATACATTTTTAATTAATTGTGACACATTTCGTAAGCTTAGTTTTGAGTTTTTTTGTTCTTTAATAAAATATTGACAAACTTTATAAAAACAACAAAAACTCATTGAAATTTAAAAATTTGATATTAATTTACGAATTTTATGCATGAAAATTAAATATTTTGTATTTTTGATCCATTTACCAAAATTGTTTACCTTTCGTATATCTAATCAATTTTAAATATTTTAATAAAATAGAAAATTAAGGTGACAGTGGGTTCTATTAGACACTTTTGGGAATTATTCAGTCTGGGCTATGAAATTTTATATGTATATGTATTAAATTTTAATTACTTCAGATTTCTTTAAAAACCTTTTAAAATAAAATACATAATTTAAAAAAATATAAAAGATATATTTTTGAAAAATTCAAAGCATTCCAGGCGTCTGAAAGTTTAATATTTAATATTATTTGTTCCTTATTGCCCAATGTAAACTTATGTGGAACATATGATTTTGCAATACCATTAGATGCTAATTTTTTAGAAATATTTTTATGCACAATTACTGAATTTTCATAAGGATTGCTTTTTCTGAACTAAAATTGACTTTTAACTACCTAAAAAATTTGAAACATAAAACGTATTCTCCATCTTCTTTTAAAGTTTGATCGAAATCTTTGTTATCAATTTCATTAAATTTCTTCTGAAATTAAGACACTTTGAAACTTTCAAAGATATTTAAATTAATTACAATAATCATTTTGATAAAAGTCATTAATATGTACCTTTTGTTTCTTTTAACATTTCAAATATTTATATTATTGAACAATATAATTTATAACACTGTTTTAGTTGAGTATAAACATATATTTTGGTGATGGAACGTTAAAAATAAAATTTCTATGTTTTCATCCATTTTTGATAGATTTCTTTATATTAAAAATAAATTCTCTTTCTTAAACAGTGACCTGTTTTAGAGTTATAAGTCCAAAGAGGAATAATGTTAAATTGATAGAATAAAATAAAACGAAATACCGTTTTATAAAAACTTTATCTACGAAATTTGTAATAGCAACAAAAAGTTGTTGATTACAAATTTATCACCGGCATTAATTTTAATTTCCTAATTAGAGTCAATTTTTTCAGTTTTCAATTTCAGTTATTTTTGCTTTTTACAACCAAAAGTTCTTCTATTTCAAGAGTTTTTCTGAAAGACATGGAGAAAAGAAATGTCTTTTATTGTTTTACAAAATTAAGCAATCAGGTGTAAGAATCATTCCACATCAGTTCTAAAGAGCTCAGTCCAAATAAATCTCGGACATTTAATAGACATTTCTTTTTTCGATTCTATTAATAGGTATTATTTTCTTCCTTTCTCCATTTTAATTCTTTCTGCTTCTCCTAGCCAGAGGAATGTTTATTTTGAACAGTGAATCCCCCCCCCCCATTCTCGTTATTGGATTGGAACAAGTAATGTTCCTGGATGCGATCAGCGAACCGGAAGAGAAGTTTTCTGAGAGTTATCGAACTTTAATTTTTGTTATTAATAACTTCGAAAAATGTTTCGATAGATTTTTTCTAGTATTTGTAGTGGTAGTAGTTAATTATTATCGAAAGTAAAATAATAATGAAACTCTTTTTTTAAGTAAATTATTGATTTTAACTTCTGATTCTTATTCCCTTCTGCAAGTTTTGTAATAAAGTATTTATTATTTGACAACGGAATCTGAAGTTTTCTGTGCTTTTGCACATGCGTTAGGATGGGTTTAATTCGAGAGTTGACAAGAAGGATGAAAGGGGGAAGATGTTTATATTTAACTATAAAAAATACTGTAAATGCTCATATCTTTCCACGTATCATCCATTAGTGAGATAGAATCGTTGAAACGCGGTCGTCACAGGATACTGAAACGCAGAGTAATCGGATGTGTAATTTTCGATTTTTATTTATTTATTTACTCTTTATCAGAAATCATTAAAAATCTCTTTCGCGCCAAACGTTCATGGAAAAAATATTCCTTGCAATTTTACGACATTAAGTTATCAGGCAAAACAATCACCGTTACTGAAAAGAATATAAAACTCCGTTTGTGGCTTGTATGGTGAAAAAATACGACAGATTCTATAAAAAATTATGTCGCTTTATTTTACTCGAGACCAAAACAGAGTAGCAAAATGCAGCTGACGCACATACCAGAACAGCGCTTGCTTTAAACAGCAGTACAAAGCAGAAAATCAGTAATAAACAATCTTAAAAATTCAAAATGCTCAGAAAGACACTTCACCCAACAATTCAGGTCTTTCGAATTGTCTGCTATTTCCTTGACATAATACTGACCTAACTCAGATGAAAGTAAAGAATATTCTGGAAAATAATCAAATCCTTGTTTCCAATCGATGGACAGACCAAATTCCAGGAGTTTTGGGGACTAAGGATTTTGTCGCCATTTTTAACGTTCGTTGCTGATTCGGCATTTCTTCAGTATTCTGGAAAACTATCTTCTTTACCGGAATACTTAATATGCTAAGAAATAATGCTATACAGTCGTAGTAATCCTCGTAGTAAAAAAAACAAAACGAAACATGTGATGAAATATTTACAGTTATGATGACTTACTTATTAATACATGGATGATCATTACAGAACCTGGGACCGGCATTTAATCTCTGCCACCCGAACATCCCCTCAAAATAACAAAAATAATGACACACATTTAAAGCTTGTCTAAAATCTTATATTTACATAATAGCAACAGTTATCGTGTTGACTAATTATCAGATACGATACTGATTAAATTGCTTTATGTTTGATGCCGAGTGAAGTGATTTAATCAAACTAGTGACGCACACTAGCAGGTTCAAATGCTTTGCATTATTTTAGAATAAAGTACAAGAGACAAATAATTTGGAATTTAAAATTATGAAATAACCTTAATGCCGAAATTTCCTAACAGTTATTAATATATTTTCAATACATTTTGCCGAATAAAAACATAAATATTTGATGTCCTACTGCACATTGCAGTGCTTCTCCATTTATTTTATCAAAGAAGTTAAAATATTAAATTTACTAATAAAAGATGAAATACCGGCGATTTAATTTGAATTTTAAGATTTTAAACTTGAAATTATAGATCAATGTGATAATAATTTTAAAATAAAAAACCCCTATCACATAATTATTTATGTCAACGCCTACACATCGTTTATTCGTGAAATAGGTTTTTTTTGTATCTAAATAGTTGAATAATCCATTAATCTTTTGTAATATGCTAATGCTTCTTTTTTTATTTCCCAACATTTAAGAACTTTCTGTTTTGATTTCCATTTAACCATAAGTTATATGTGGATACAATGGAAAGATAAAAAACGTGCTGCAATTTCCGAAATAAGCTGTAACATTTTGTATCTAACAGTTACCGTTGCATTAAAATTTTCCTTCTGCTTAATATAACGTTACTTCTTTTATTACGCTGCTCTAAGACCGAGCAGCTCTGTTTGAGGGGCATATAAAAACACGAAATACAATCCGTCCTCACCGACATTTTTGCCATTGCTTTTATAGTTCGAATATAAAATAAAACAACCGTCCGTATGCGATATCACTTTCCGCCCAGCAGGAAACAGAATGCATTTAATTTTTTGTTTATTTTTTGTAACGAATACGTGAAAGTCGTTACCCGAATGTGTCCGAGGAAGTTACAAGAGCAAAGCAAAGAAAAATAAATCTTTTGGGATTTCTTTAAGTGAAGCAATGAACTGTGAAATTTATTTCCCGTTAGTTTTAAGAGACATAATCGTTAGGGAAATCATTAGTAAATGAAACTGTAATTGCCATTAATTTTTCTCTTTTTTTGATTTATAAATGTCATTTTTTTTTTACTTTTTACATTGATTAAAATATTTATTTTTAGAATTATATTTTTGGCTTTCTACATTTCAGCATGGAATTATACTGACAGTGTTGTTAGATTATTGGGTCAAATTATTAGTCGATATTGGTTTTTAAGGGTTAAACAATTAAATAGAAATGTTGTTTTGTCAATTTTTTTTTCAGGTCTGATATCTTATCCCTAATATTAAAAATAAAACATGAAAACGCATTTTACCTTCTCATAAAATAATCCCATATTTTGGTTGAGTTTAATATGATTTTTGTTCAGTTTTAAAACACGAGAATTATTTCGGGACGAATTTTTCCTTTTACACGATTCTGTAATCTATGTAAATAAAAATGAATGTCTGTATGTCTCTTATGCGCTGCCGCTCAGCTCATCCGATTCCGATAAAACTTCGACTACTTATTACTTGCAGTTACGGGTTGGGTATAGGCATAGTAAAATTATCTAAAGTATAAAACATATTTTCAGATCTATTTACCTCATCTTTTAACCATGGATTAACCACGAAATAACTAGCCAAGGAGAAACAACATATTAAGTAAAGATGCTAAATTCAAGCTAGACGTTAATATTTCGTAGCTATTGTATGTAAATGCAATGTAAGTCTTTCTCTGAGTTAATAATTTTATTAGAGAGTACTCGAGGAAGTTTTAGTGGAACCAGTCCTATTAGTTTTAAATTTTATCAAATTTAACGTTTTTTGCAGTAACTTCCGAAAATATTAAAGTAGAAATAATTTTGCACAATCTTAGTTTTTTGAAAAATTTTCTTTTCAACTATATTAAAGATTTTATGGTATAAATGTATTTTCTATTTTTAATCAATTTTAAAAGAAAATATTTTAATTAAATTTTTTAACTTTAAACTTGAGAATTCTGAACGAATATTAAACGAATAGTTTAATATTCTTTCTTTCATTACCATTATGACAGAACACCAAGCACTACAATTCGAAAGAATACACAAATTTATTATATAGAAATGAATATTTGTTTGTAGAATAGAATAATAAAAATAGAATAAATGTTGTTCATGCTTCTCTTTTATATGTCCTTCAATTTCAATGAATGTATTTATTGCCGAGAAGAAAATCAATATCATTCCTACAATCATTAGTAATTAAACAAGATAACTATTTCAAATTCCAAATGATATTTCGAAGATTATTTCTTCTGTGGCAGCAATGCGCCGGGTACCGGCTAGTTCTATATATATGCTTAAAAGGTTAAATAGCAAATATATTTGCTATCTGTAAAAAATTTGAGTATTTTAAAAATGCAATACTAAAATTTATTTTTAGCTACAGATAAGTATTATTGCCTTTAAAAAATTCTCATTCTAAGTTTTCTTTCGTTATTCAAAAAATTCCTGGATTTTTTTAAATGACGTATATTTTATGTTGGCTGTTCTAATTGTCGATATGCAATCTCAAAAAAATTTCTTTCACATTAAACGACTGACAATATGCAGGTTTTACCACTGAGGACCTTTGAGAATATTTTGTTCGACTTCTTGCTTGTATATTTGCAATCTATGAAATTTAAATCAGAACAACTTGAGTTTAATAAAAACTAATGCGAACAACTTGAGTTTAGGTGAAAATTATTGGCAACAGTGATGATTTTCTTGTCACAATTCTTAATGTTGCCTCCTAGTTTTATTCTTTTTTTACAAGAGCAAATTGAAATTTATTTGTGTAAGAAAAAAAGGGGTTTAAGAATTTTCGGCAATACGTCTCCGAAATTATTACATATATCTTAATTTTTTTTCATTCATTTAATTCTTAAAACTATCATTTTTCATAAAATCAGGAAATAGAAGCATAAATAATACAAATGTAATATTTTTTATTGAATTTTTAAACGTGAATGAGGGAAAAAAGGTAATTGTAGCATAATTAAATTTTTGCTTTAGTGCTAAAATGCCGGAATACATAAAAATTAAGCGTGTTTCCTAAATAATTTTCAATATCTTCACGAAAACTGTAACATTTCCACAGTTTCAGCTCTACTTTTTATTAATACTACTATAATAAATTTATTTGTATTTATAGATCATGGAATATGAGCTTAAACGGTCCTTATAATATCTCAGCTAGTTAAATAAATTTGTTTTCAGATCAGTTGATTTTAATTTAGAAAGAATTTTTATTTCTTTTTAAAATATTTTTTTTCTCTCAGGTAATATAAAATTTGATTGTAGGGCAGGTTAATTAGGAAATTTTAATTAATTTTTACTCGTTATAATCAGTTATGATTTACAAGAAATGAAACAGACTCTCTAAAGTAATCCATAACGTTTCTTATCACTTAGTAAATTAAATAAAGCAAAAGTTAGGAAATTAACTAGTACTTATTATTTATATATTTAATGGTATAATTCATCGAGGGATGTGCAAAAATGTTAATTTCAGATATTGTTTCTTCATCAAATATTACAATCATGCAGTTATCTAACCAAATTTCACTTTCATCTCTCTAATTAACTTTTAGTTTCTTAATAACTTCGTATTTAAAATTTTATTATTTTTGTATTGGCAGATAAAGCTGTAAATATTAAACATTCGCTTAGAAATATTTAATTAAAATATTGTTAACCTCTATGCAAAAATCGTATTTGTTATACTTTATTAGAATAAAACAACTTCGTGGAACTTAATAAATGCCCTATCCAATTAACAATAGTTCCACCTGAAAATTAAATTATCTCCTCTTAACCCTTTCAGGGGCACTATGCCAAAAATGATTTTTTTTTTCGAAACAATTATTTAAATCTGATTATATCCTATTACTGACATGTAATTTACAGTTAAAAAAAATTAAGGTCCTTAGGGGGCTGGGGGGTAGGTGACATACTGGGTATGTCACCGCGCATCTAGAACATGTTTTGGAGCGAATTCACAAATATGCACCTATACAATATTACGATTCAAAACACATTTTAAAACATTTTAAATATAAAATAAATTGAGGTTATACATACATATAATAATTTTTTCTGATTTTGCCCAAGATCCATGTTTTTTAAATTATTTTTACTATTGAAATATGGATTTTTCTTTTATATATATACATAAAAGTAAATATATATGAATGAGAAATTATGACAGAATATATATAATTTTATTGAAATTAATATTTGTAGAATATATAGAGAAAAATAGAATAAATATTATTATAAAGATATACAGAAAAAAATGCAAAGTAATATACATTAAAAATATACAGAAAAAAATGCAAAGTAATATACATTAAAAAATATACACAATTTTTTACGGAACCAATTTTTTTATAAATTTACTCTATTAGCATGTATATATATTGAAATATAGAGATGCATTGAATTATAAAGAAATATATATACAATAAATAATAATAGATGTAATAAATATATTTATTTCTTCTTTTTTATATCAGAAATTGCTTAATATTATAATATTATTAGCACACATTATATATTTTATATAGATATAGATAAATATATACAATGAATCTTAATGTATATAATATAATATTTAGTAATAATGTATATAATTATATCTTGGATCTTTGCGCAAATAAACAAATACGGTCTTGCCCATGCAATACCCTAGACGCGCGGTGACATACCCAGTATGTCACCTAATTCAACTCGTAATTAGAAGGTACTTTTATGAAATGAAAGCAGTTTTAGGGATTCATGACGCTTTTTAACATGAATGACGCAAAAAAATGAGCTTTTTGAATTCGAAAATAAAGTTTATCGGAGTGAAATGAAGATAAATTACATCATATGAAAACATACTTCCATCTTGAATTTTTTGTAGGGAAACAGAATACTTTCTAAGACTCGTGCTGCCGTCTATTGGCAAGATAAAGACTTAAAAAACGTTAGGAAATTTTATGTAGTTATTTCAACGCGATTTTCTAGTTTTAAAAAAATTGTAAAAAGGTGACATATGGAGTATGTCACCGCCCCTGAAAGGGTTAATAAACATCGACAAATTTATTGGTTTAAAATATCTTTATGGTATTCAATCTTACCTAGCAAAGATTTTTTTTTGAAAAAATAAGGGTTAAACAACGTATTTTATTTGCTATAAAAATTATGATGTCTGTTAATTTCTTAAGGCAGTATCAACTAAAAAGGTTGAATGACAATTGGATTTAAAAAGTAATTTAAATATTTAAATTTAAATGACTCGAATATTTAAAACAAAAAACAAAAAATATTTATGATTTGAAAACATTTACTGATACTAAAGATATATCTAAGTCTTATTGTTTGTAATTCAGAAATTAAAAAGATAAAGCAAAAAGCCTTATTTTCCTTTTAACAAGCTGCGATTTACTTAACATATTGCCCCCAGGTTCTTTTTGGGCGCAGTTTCCCAGCACACAAAATGAAGTATATCTCAAAAACTATTGCGAATTTTGGAACAAAATTTGGTGTCCATGCTTGCTGAATTGAATTGTTGAAAAACATCGATTTCCGTAATTGGAAAAGTTTTAAGGTTGTAATTAATTAATTATAAATTAATCACTTCGTTTATCTCCACAAACGTATCTCTTTAATCCGTTTTCATCGACACCAACTTCGTGAAGATGCGATAACAAATAAGAAAAAAGTTACAGAAATATTTCATTTTTTTTTGTTGACGGCTACTTAAAACATTTATAAAAATATCACAAAGATATTTTTCTATGCAGAAAATTTAGTATACATATTAATTGTAAAAATATTAATCTATCCTTACAGAGTATTTTCAATAATTTGAGCTCAAAATCCTTTCTGCAAGTTTTTTCGAACCAGTTTCTGGAATATAATCAATGAACTAATTATGTGTATTAAACAATAAAGAAATATCAATTTTTCATGTTTCCTATTTATGGTATTTTTTTCCTTTTCAAATATTTATAAGTTTTATTTTAGTTTTTTCCTGGCAATCTCAATGTAAAAATCGATATTTAAGAGCAAATAAATAAATAAATAAACTTAGAGCACTCTACGGAATCTTGTAAGAGAGTAGCACATTGCATTTCACGATTTTCTTTACAGTAAAATTCACTGTCTGCCTTAAATATTACATTCTTTTATATCTCTGCTCTAAAAATGCAATACATTGTATCGTTGGCATAAAAAAAAGGAAGAAATATAATCCATCCACTTTGAAATTCAGCTATGACTTTTATAGCTCGACTATAAAATTAGGCGGTAGTACATAAAATGACCTTCCACCTAACCACAGTCTGAATTTGTTTTTATTTCTATTTCAGGGCTTTGTTTCTTTCTTTATTAATTTTTTTAGAACCAACTGGCAAACTTTACAAAAAAAGGTAACTTCACATTGGCCAAAAACGTTTTGAATTAATAAAAAGTTATTATTTTCTTGTCTTTATTCAATTTTATGCTCCTATATACTGCATAAAAATACTGTTTCCTTTATATTCGATTATGCTACCATACAGTTGGAAAAACGTGTTCTCATTTCATTTTTGATTTAATTTTAATTACATGACAATATGTATGTGAAATGCGCATTTAATATTGTTTCAGGAGAATTAATCCAGAAATACATCAAGGTCCAATGCAGTGTGTGTATTATGAAACAGTCCAACAAATTCAATAGTCCATAATAAAGCTTCATTCAATACAAAAAGACGAATACGCAGGCAGCAATTATACAATTGAAGTGTACATAGCAATAACAAAACACACAAGTAGCAAATCGGTAAGGAATACTCGTTATATTACAAAACGAATTCGCAGGAGAGAGGCATCGAGGGACTACTCACACTCTCAATCGTCTGTTATGCACAACCATTTGAGATGAACTCGACTATCGATTCACTGTCACTGACTCCTTTCATTGTCTCTTAGTCTTTTATAGTTTCCGTGACAAGACAAACAAAGTGTTAGAAATATCGCTATTACCAAAATCATGATGAAGCTGTTACCAAGATTTTGGGTTTCTGTATCGTTTGATTTCTCTCAAAGTCAATAAATTTTTTGCAAAATTATTAAATGGCAGCTAAATTTATTGCCAATGTTGGGGATCATAGATCTAAATTTTTTAAAGTATTTCTTCTAATAGTTAAAATTGAATATAAAATTTTCTTCTTTGTCCTGCAAATTTACATCATGTTTATAAGCACTGCTTTGGTGTCTTGTGGCAACATCAACCCATACTCTCCAATAACATTCGAATTAACATCTTATAAAACATAATATAAATATACAAAACTATTCTCATACAACAAAGTGATATTAAAGTATCTTTTCAGTTGCTTAAAATTCAACATAATAATTTGAATTTTTTTCATTCCAAATTTACATCATTTTGTGAATACTCCAACTGTTTTGTTGCAACAAGCCATTTAATTGTAACAAATCTACACTCTTCTATACTATTCAAATTAACATAGATAAGCAACGATACAAAGAAGTTCATTAGTTAAAGAAACAATTTTCACTTTTTTGTATACGAAGTAGATATCAAAAAAAAAAAAAAAAAAAAAAAAAATTGAGTGCGAGATTTTAACGATTCTTCAAGGTTCTGATCTTCCTGAGTACAAAAAACAGATTTTTAGAGTTGTGCCTGTCTTCTGTCTTTTCACTCTTTAGTCTATCTGTCCATGAGCGCAATAATTCGAGAATACTTTAAGCTGATAAATGAAATTTGATAGATATCTCTAATTTTAATATGTAGATTTCTATCAAAGTTTGAGAAAAATCTCCCTTCAGGGAAAGTCTGTATGTCTGTCTGACTACGAAAATATAAATTAACACGATAATTATGAAACGAAGAGAGTTAAATGCATAAAATTTGGTCATAGATTTAATTTCTTAAGTGTAGATAAATTTCAAATTTAAATTCAAATCTATCTTGGTATTGACCATTTGATGGTCTGTGCCTTCACTTGCCTGTACACGTGATAACCCTGAAACAGAACATAAATACATGAATTTCGAATATGATTTTATGACTTCAATTCTAGTTCTATGTCCAATTTTGATTTTAATTGGTTTGAAAAAAGAGGCCCAATAATTAAATTCAGCTTTCTTTTCTTTATACATTAACCGCATCTTAACAATTTATTGAGATATATAGAACTCTTACATTCTTCCATTACCGTTTTATATTAATGTCATTTGGTGAACAGAATGAGAGTACATTTATTAGAGAGTGTGTGTTAAAGTTTCAGGGAGATTACTCTCTCTAATTCTAAAGTGTTATAAAAAAAAGAAAGATTGTGAAGCTGCAAACAAGCATGCAAATTTTTTTTTTTTACATTCACAACAAAAGAATGCCAAAGAAGATCTTGTTATGATACTTAACTGTAACTTGGCAACAACTGCAAAGGAATTTTGAAAAAAAAAACATTGTGCTTCTGAATTGTTTTCTTTTACGTTTTTTCCTTCCTCACATCATCTGGAGGATTCGAATGTTTATGCGTTTGCGTGTGAAGCACCCTTTTATTCCCATGGAGATGTTTCTATGTATCTCCGGCTCACGTAAACAGCTTGGGAGAGTCGATTATACGCTTACTGAATCATTGAAGAATATGGCGCTCTTTGACTCACTTAGCACTGAAAGGAATGAAACCTGATGTTTGCAGAGAGTGAAAGGTAGGAACACATATTTTGCAATCAATAGATAAGTGGATTAAGTCTTTTTACAACATTCTGCAAATAATGCCATTTCTCTTCTTAGTCCAACTTTCTAATAAGTTTTTCCATTAGTTGATTTTCAATTACAAAAAAGTAGTTTTTATAAATAAGTAAATGGTTTGGTTAAATTTGGTTAAAATTTTAAAGAAATTTGTAATCACAGCAAAGGAGTTTCGTCAAAAAAAGTTAATGAGTTTTAAGCTTTAAAAACTGTTACATTAAGATAGATAATGAATACTGTCAGAACGTATATTTATAGTGTTATATTTTTATATATTACTTTTAATTAATGTATTTGGGCATAATTGTTTTAAACGCATCATTTAATGCGTTTAAAACAAACTATTTAGTATATTATTTTGTAGATTTAATTGTACGAAGGAGGATTGTTATGTATTTTTTTAAAATGCGGATGGAATTTTGATTTTTAGAATTTTTATTCATGATTTAGAATTATTTTTAGAAATTTCTACAATTGTTTAAACTTTTAAACTGTCACATTATACAATATATAATTATTTTTCCATGTTTAAGAATTTTGTGTGAAATTTGTTTTATAATTCACAAAGTTTTTATTTATGAAACAAATAAATGAAAAAATATTTTAACTTTTGTAGAGTCTTTACTACTACTGTTATAAACAATTATTATTAAATTAAATTATTATTTTTTGTTTAACTAGGAAGAAAACAATTAGGTAAATATGTTTGATTCTTTATATCAATTGATTAGTGATTCTTTTAATATATGACGGTAAATTATACGCTGAAAGATAATTGTCCTCTGATTTTTAAAAAATGATAATTTTTTAAAAATAAAATCTTTAAATTTCTTGTAAGATAACATTTACCAGAGTCAATTTGATCATTTACAGAACGTATGTTATTTGTTATTATCTGATACAACTTTTTATTTGCGTATTTTGTTATAAATATTTATTTATAAAATTAAATTCTTTTGAAAATGCTTGCCAAAACGTTTCATTAATTCTTTAGAAAATATCGAAAATATTCTTCTTTCATCTGAATTATATATTTCGACAAAAATGTGTGTGTTTGTTTATAATGAATGATTGGCGATTTTACTTCTGAGTTATACAATTCAAACATTTGTTCAATCGACATCCAAAGAATTTCTTTAAAATTATCAAAAATATGTTTTGGATATTACTACTATAATTAATAATTACAATGATTTTTATCTATAATTCTTTTTTTTTGTAATAACAATTGATAGAGTTTTCAAAAAATTCTTTTCAAATAATTCGATATTTTAACTTTACATTTTCTTTGCTTCTTTCACACGTGTATATTTAGTTTAAACTTGAGGTGAACGCTATTTTATTTATATCATAAAGTGTTATATTGTTTTCCAACAGATTCTATAGCTTTTTGCGCTTTCATGCATGCGTTAGGAATGGTTTAACTCGTCAAAATAGGGTGAGAGGAAAGATGAAAGGCGGACATGTTTATATTTAACAATAAATTAGAATTACTAATGAACTGAATTAAAATAAAATAATACAATCAGAACCAACACTATACTCACATACACCTGAAAAAAATTGAACGAAAAAGCATTTAATAGGGTGGAAATCAAGGTCAAAGTATCATGAAGAATTCCATTGCTTTTCTTTCTTTCCCCGTCTTACCCCCCTAGTGAGATAGAATCGTCGAAAATTGGTCGTCTCAGGATACTGAAACGAACAATAAATCCAACTGGCCAACTCCTCTAAATCTATATAAAATTCTTGGTGTCATAGAATCATTGATAGTATTATCTACTTGAAAACGCTTGACACATTTTTCTTTAAAATATTTTTTTTTAAGAATTGAAGAGTTTATCCTTTAATTTTTTTATTTTCTTACAAGACTGTTTATTGCTATCGTACAGTGAATACTAATTTTATTTGCCTTACGCATTGCCCAATTAGCACTCAAAATATTTCTCTGGATACATTAAAAACTGCTTGTTTCAGAAACGCTTAAAACTAACTTGTAATTAAAATTTTTTAGAATTTTTCTGTTAAAATTTCGTAATTTATTAAAGTAAATTTTATATCAACTTAAAATATGAAATGTTTATATCACATACATCCGAATTCATTTTAATTTTTTAAAAATGATTTCTTTATTTTTAATAAGTATATTCTTATTTTATAGCCTTTATAAATTATTCATGAATAAATTTATTTAATATCATTATTGTCAAAAATCCTCACGGATAATTAAAATCAGTAATTAAGACATCGCAATGTTTGTTTTCAATTAAATTCATAAGAGAATAAATTTCAATGATATGAAAATTAAACAAAATTGGATTTAAATACATCAATATTATATTAATTTAAGTAATATTATATTTTCGAAATACAAATATGAGATGCAACAATTGTGTTATCATATTTCTGAAACTGAGACTATTTGAAAAATTAATTAATAACAGAAGATTATAAATTATTATAGAGAGTAAACGGATTGAATCGTAAATATACAGGTAACACGTTTTTTTCATTTTTCATATTTATTGATTTTGCCTCTAGAATATGGTAAAATGATGAAATATATGTTATTTCGAAGACGAAAGAGAAACTTTTCTAGAAATAAACAAAGAGAAATGTTTCTGGAATTAAACAAATCCGTTAAAACAACAATGGAATTAACGATTTTAATTAATTTTATTTGATAACAAGGAAGCGATCAATTAAATTAATTTTTTAAGTTTGAAATCTGGAAATAAAAAAGTTCCAACGATTCTTAAATAATAAGGAAATATACAAAGACTTAAATGTCAGAATTACTGTCAGCAGGGATTTTTTTTGTCCAGAGAATTATTGTTTTCAAATGGAATTAGTTTCATTCGGAAATTATATTGAAGTTTTTTTCTTTATGGAATATCTAAAATATATTTTTTTCATCATAAGTATTAAATTTAAAGTTAATATCTCAGTAAACCAGATTATGGTTAAATTTTATTTTAATAAATAATAGTTAAACAGGATGTAAAACCTCAGGCTAGTATGAATTCATTTTTTCAGTTGGCAAATTTAATTCTCTTTTCATTGTATCGAAATAATTTAATTTATAAAAATAACCTTAAGCACAGCAGAAAGCAAAGCAGTGATAATAATTGGGAAATATGTCTTAAAAAAGTAAAAGGTAATGATACAGTTTTGCCGCACGCTCAATTTATTTTAGTAAATTTTTGAAGCTGATTTGATTACAGTTATGTCGGGTTTACACTCAGCTATTTATAAGACGACAAGTAAGCATCATATGAGTAGAAAGGTTGAAAAGTGCTGTTCTGTCGATGGTAAGTAATTGTCTCGATGGAACAATTAGAAGCCGCTCTATTGCATTTTTTCTTACTACGCATACGTTTGTAGAATTTGGAGGGTTTTTTGACTTTGAAAATATTATTGTTGTGGCTTATCACACCTAGTTGACAATAACATCAAACCAGGTCCATGAGTCCGAATGCCTTCAAACAATGTAACACTGCCTCAGGACTCTAGGACAGTTGGCCTTTATTGAAACCGATGCAACTTAAAATGTGGGCAGGAGGAGCTTGAGTCGCATTGCATTTTGGACATATAGGGAAAACTTTGTTGCCCGCCACATTACGTTGTACACGAGTGTGTCCGAAATCTAGCGAGAGTTGTATGATCGCTTTTGTTGCCAACCCCAAGTAAAACAGCCTTGGGGCGACTTTCCGCATACTATTCATGTACGGGTAAGTTCCTTCAAGAATAACAGTTAAAAATATATTACTTATTGTAGATTAATTCCAACAGTTTTTGCTCTTTCTGATGCGAGGTTGTGTTTTCTCCCCATTCATTTTATTTGCCATTTCTTTTCTATAATTTTCGAAGTTAGATATTTTAAGCTTTTTTATTCCATTTTGCGATGTTTCTTTGTATAAATATCCATAATTTTAATACTTTACACAGTGAAAAAAAATTCAGGGACGCCGAAAAAAGGCAGTTTACGGACAAGCATGGAATGTTTGAATCTATCTTATAAAATTGTAACAAACATAAATATGTCTCTTCCTACGTATGCGCTGCCTACTTGCCGTCTTATAACTATCCAAGTGAAAACCCAGCATTACTTCTAATAATGAAAGGCATATTTAAATCTGTTATAATATATATTTATAGGATTTTCTTGAGTGTATGGATTAATTACAATCATGGCTACTGCTAATATTCAAGTAATCCCATTAATGACGTTCTGTACGATGGTCTTAATGATTCCTTACACTCTATCAGAAGGGGATAAAGGTATGTTTCTACTTAAAAAATCTTATTAAGAGTACTTAAATGTGTTACTTTTATGATGATAATTAATTAACAAAGTAAAAATCAGTTCTTTTTCCTAATTTTTATTTTAAAAAATAAGATAATTTTTTTCCGTTATGCATGAATTTTTATACTCGATTTGAAGAATTTCGAATATTTTTTCATTAATAATTCTTTTTTCGCAATGCTTGATTCTATTTGGGACTTGAGGATTTATTTTAAAAGAATTCTCAGTCACCAATATGGAATTTCTTTTGTGATTTTTTGCGAAAAAGAGTACATTTTACTCCACCCGAAAAAGACTTTTTAAATAATATTTTCTGTTATCCCAGTTGAGATTCCAGGCTGTATGAAGAGAAATCTTCTTATTCTTAAGTCTTAGTTAAATTTTTTTTACTCAACTAATAAAAATTTGAAAGATTTTGCTAATAGTAATTTATTAAATGCTTTGAACTAACTTTGTTTATTGCTATATAATTTCACAATTAATTATATCCCATGTTATAGGTATGTTCTAGTATTTTGAAATTTTGTTCAATGGTACATTACTGATGAAAATATTAATATTATTTGAACCTAATTATCGATGAGTAGATTAATTTTAATTCAATTTTGTTTCCAAACAAGAGTTGCTATAAGAAAAAGGAAGTTAAAAAAAATTAAAATCCTAGTAACTTTTGGGAATCTTTTAAAAGACAGATAGTAGAATGCATTAAAAAATTAAAAAAATCAAGATGCTCCATGAGTCTAAAAATACATTAAAAAGAAAAGAGTATAGTTATTAAGAAGCATTAAAAGTTCACAATTTGCGATTTTGTAATTGATATAATATATAAGGAAAAAAAATATTGTTTTAATCATAAAACGAAATCATAAACACCATCATAAATAGACTAACACAAATATTAAAAGAAATGAAATTTTTAAATATTTAAAAAATTGAAATACATTGGATGTATTAAAACTTTTTTGGAGTATTCTTATTGTATTTTTAGTGCATTTGTTTTCGGACTCTAAATGTTTGATGAACTTTTTTTAATACTTTTAAGAAGGCTAATGCAATGGAATTTTTAACCTTTTATTTTTCCATAACAATGTATGCAATGAATTACAGTAATTGGGAAAAATTACAGTCCAGTTATAAACATTTTATAGAAAGTTACATACATTTTCGTAATCACATACTGGTCATTTACATTGATGACATTAATCCACTTTATAACTTACAAAGTAATAGAAATATGCAAATGAAATTATTCCATGTAGTTGATGGTGGATGGACAGAATGGAGCCTTTTGTCAGATTCCGATTGCTCAGAACCTTGCGGTGGTGGTGAGCAGACCCAAGTCCGCACTTGCACAAATCCCAAGCCTCAAAATGGCGGTAAAGAGTGTGAAGGTGATGATCACAGAACAATAAGATGCAATGAAGAATCGTGTGAAGGTAAAGTATCATAGAACATTACTTAAAATATTACTATTACGAAATCGCACGGTACGAAGCCCAGGTATGTTGAGGGATAACAATATTTTATTTCATAATAAAATAAAAATAGGAAATAAATTTGGTAAAACATTGCGAAGCATACATTAAACCAGTGATTCTCAACCTGTGGGGCGCGCCCCCCTAGGGGGGCGCGAGCACACTAATGGGGGGGGCGCGAACATATCCCAGAGAAAATGTTATTTAAAAAATTGATTAAGTGACTGAAAGCAACGAACACACACACATACAAAACGAAATACATTTCCATATATTTAATAATTAACTTATTAAATCAAAACAACTTACAAAATTAAAAACAAATTTAATAATTTTTAGTGACTTCCTTGGGCCTGTCTTGTGGAGCAAAGAGTTTGAAGGAGGGTTTAATATTAGAAATAGACAGGCTCAGTTCTTTTTCTACATTTAGCTGAGATCTATATTTTGTCTTCAAAGAAGCCACAGCAGAAAATCCAGTTTCACAAAGGTTAGATGTTGAAAATGGTAGTAGAATGCGAAATGCCCTTGTTTATAGTGCAGAAAACTTATTATCCATTCCTGCCAAAAATTCAAAGAGTGATTTGTGACTATTGTCTTTTGGTTTCACCGCTTACCGTGAAGTCTATGAATGTTTCTTCCTCTTCAATTGTGAGTTCTTCGGGAGTATTTTCAAATGGATCCCTCACCCACTTGTAACTTGATATCAGTTTGTCGTCAGCAAGAAAGTACTTTTTAAAATTCTTTGCTAGCATTTGTAAATGATTTTCAATGGTTACAAAAACTATTTTTACATGTTGTTCTTTAGCCATCTAAGTTTTAATACAATCATCCAAATTTGCAAATATTGTTAAGTTTTCTTGCTTTAAATTTCTGCTCCACAATTCCAATTTTCTACAAAAAGCATCAACTTAATCACTGGTATCCAATATATGTGTATTTTCTCCTTGCAGTTGAAGATTCAAGTTATTTAATTTCTCGAATATGTCGACCATGTAGCTCAATTTCATCACAAATAAACTATCGCGAAAATTCTCAGCTTCCGGTCTATTTTCCTCTTCTAGGTAAACTGCAGTTTCTTCTCTTAAATCATAAACAGGTTACAAAAATTGCCCTCATGACTCGCAATAAAATAGTAACGCTGAATGTACTGCACCCATGTCTTTACAAAGTGCGAAAAAGATACTTGATTTCAGGGGTCTCATTTTTATATAACTTACTACGGTTACAACCGTAGTTAACACAATATTCAAACCAGGACTCATTTCTTTGGAATCCATAGCTTATCTGTGAATCATGCAAGGTGTCCAGACGCACTGTGGCGATTTTTGTTTCACAAGGGCTTGAATACTTTGAAATCTTCCTGACATAGAAAGAGCCCCATCGGTGCATATTCCGACTCAATTTTTCCATTCTATGTTTGCCTCGCTCATAAAATCATATAAGATAGCAAATAATGCGAGTGCTGTTGCGTTGAGTTCTACTAGTTTCCAGAAAAGTAAGGCTTCTACTACTGACAAATCATCACAAAATTTAACATAGGCAATGAAATGAGCATCTTTATTACTATCTGTTGCCTCATCGAGTTGTATTGAAAACACTTTGTCACGTAACTTCGACAAAAGCTGACACTTTACATCTTCAGCTATATCAGCAATTCGACAGGCAACAGTATCATTTGAAAGAGGTATAGACTGCAATTGCTTTGCAAAATTATCTCCAAACATAATTTCTACAATCTCAATTGCGGTTGGCAAAATAAGCTCTTCACCAATGGTGTGAGGCTTTTTACACCTGGTTATTTTATATGAAACTTTGTAAGAGGCAATTAAAGCTTTTTCATTCACAGACAAAGTATTTTTAAGCAATGATTTTTGCTTTTCATATGATTTTAATTTTTTAATTTTCTCTGGATTTGTTTACGTAATCACTATGAAGCATTTCCAAATGTTGTTTAAGTTTATTAGGTTTCATGCTGTCTGCCGCCAACATTTCTGAGTAAATGTTACACAAGGGCCTTTCTTCTTCATTTACTTCAGTACAAGTGAATCCAAAATTTAAGTATTCTTGAGAATATTTTCTTGATTTTATTTTTGGAGCCACGCTTGTCTGTGTACTTGTTGATGCTTTCCTATCGTCTAATGCTCGCTTACGCCCGCTTAAAAATTTAACCATGATTCTGCATAAGTCTACTGCCGTGAATATTTAATACGGTGAATTGCAATTACACGAAAATATATATAAAATACACATTCAGAATTGATTCAATAGTGATAGAAGGATCGACTCGAATGAGATTGTCTGGAATTGAAATTGGCG
>JAPMOQ010038156.1:3591293-3673450 GCA_026543055.1 Argiope trifasciata | reverse complement strand
TGAGATTGTCTGGAATTGAAATTGGCGACATAGAACTTTCTCCTTCAAAAATTATATAAATACTCAAAATAGTATTTATACATTTTATTGTATGCGATGGGGAGGGGGGGGGCGCGATGAAAATTATGTTTGAAAATTGGGCCGTGAATACTAAAAGGTTGAGAAACACTGCATTAAACCAATAACTGTAGAAATCCACGACATAAATGCAAACGGTAAATCATTGTTAAAAAACACTATTATTCATTAAGAAGAGATTCTTCTTCACTAATAAAGTCTCATTGTATGACTACTTTTTGTGAATTGTTAAACATGCCATTATTTAATAAGCATAGATAAATATGGCTGCATTAATCATGAGAAAGTGTCTCTTAGAGGAGGGATAGATTCAATATAAGTTTTAAGAAAAGAATCTAAACTGAATGTATTTGATAAAAATTTTTAAATATTGTTTTGATCTTGATCTTTTCTCCATACTGTAAAGCATGATTTCAAATTGATTGTATTACTTCATTGTATTTTAAAGAAAAGAGCAATGTGCTAAAGGGTGAAAATTGATCTGCCTCAAGATAAAGGATGTATCTATACTTATAATAAAACTCAATGTGTGTGTATGGGTGTTGGTGCTCTATAGGTCAGACCATTCGAACTACAGCTGCCTAATTTGGTACATGTATACCTTATTGGTCAGAAATGACCAAGTCAAAGCGATTGTTTTTTGAATTTTTAATTAAAATTTTAATTAATTAAAAATTTCGCAGAATTTCAACTATTTTTCGTTATAACTTTCAAAAATATAACAACACAAAATTGATTTTCTCAACAAGTTATAACAAATTTTTTTTAATGATACCAAAGCTCTAAACTATAAATTAAGTTTCGAATTTTAACGAATTTAAAAAAAAATATCTTAACCATATTTTTAAACAATATGTTTCACACAAAATAAAAATAAAATTTAATCTGCACAAGCATGCCAATGGGGAAATTTAGCTTTAATCAACGTGTTGCCATTGCATTAACAAAAGTTAAAATTAAAAAAAAAATATATAATTACAAACTAAGCAAATAAAAGTATAATTTTCAGCACGCGTCTGTATAAAGTGAAAAAATTTGAAACATATTTTCTGAAAAGTAAATGGAGTGAAAGGTTTTCTATGATCTTTTACAATATCTATATTATTAATTCAATAAAACAGTTTAATTTAAAGAAAGCATAGTTTAATATACACAAGATTATCACTCTAATCAGCGACCAACAGTTAATTTGGTGTATACCAATATTTAAACAAAAATTGATGAACTCCAATCAATTAAATTAATCACTGAAACCGAATAATTTATGAAATTTGAATAGCACTCTTATATAAAAACTGGCTATTTTAGGTCACTTCAATAACCTTCTCAAAGATTATATGCCAATCTTCTGTCAGGGTAATGATTGAGTCAAGATCATGAATTTATTTAAAAGTTGATCATCATGATCATATATTTAAAAGTTTAAGTCTCAAGAGTATTTCCCAGAATATGATTCCTTAGAAGAAAAGGATTTATAGTATTTCAGCTTCATAATTTTTCATAAGTGCATTTATTTACTGAAATAAAACATTTTTATTTACTCATATAATTATTTTGAAAATAAAACTAAAAACGGAATTTCAAGATTAATCAGATTTTTTTTAATTGGTCTTCAAGATATTATATAAATTATGAAAATTATTCTACAGTGCACATACAGCTTAAATTCTGAACGACTTTACTATCAGTTTTCGTATTAAAAAACATGATTAGTTTCAATAAAAAATGTTTTTATATTAAGATCTATTTAACATTTCCACTCTAATTTAAAGCTGAAATCTTTTGGGACCTGACAAAAAATTAAAGAGTACAATGTGAGTAGTAAAATGAAGAAAACTGTTTAAGGGTTCAGCCATACTACTATGCAATAGTATGGCTGAATTATATATCAAAATCTGAAGTGTCAAAATATTTTGCAGAAAAAGCTATTGAGGGACTAAGTTACATAGGATATTTAATTCAAAATTTTAAAGATCCTCAATACTGATGCACCGGCTGGATTTCCAAGGTGACTAGTTACAAAATAAAGGTGGCTGTAGTATAGGGTGAAAATTTATCTACTCAAGATAAAAGATATATTAAAAAATAAAGATGGAAACTTTTTGATAAAACATAAAATCTCAAACACTATTGTTATTTAAATTTTTTAATACTACTATACAGTTTCATCCAATCGAATTTTAAAGAATTATAACAATGTATAATATTTATTTATTGAGTAATAATTGTTTAGGTATTGATAATTTAACTATATCAGGTCTTCTTAATGATAAGAGTAGTCTTTTTCACTTTACTAATTAGTTGCACCTTTATTCTGGGATGAAGTTAAACATAAAAGGTTTAATGCTTTCAAGAGCGGATTAGATTGAAAACCATCTGATAGAGAAAAAATATCAGAAAAATTTTGCTTCAAAAGTACCTTGTTCTCTCTGATAAGTATAAGCTTGGTTTTGTATTAAAAATTGTCTCTTTGAAGATGCTGTTGAAATATTGTTTAGCTTTGGAAACGCTTTGTTGCCCATCGGTTTAATCTTTTTAAAACTTAAAGTGTTTATCTTTCTTTTCTTATTTGAATAATAAATATGCTGTTGATTGCAGTTTTGAAAAATATTAATTAATGTAATTAATACATAATCGTATGATAGCAAATTAGTAAACCGAAAATCAATTCCAGAATGTTAATAATAAATTTCTATCCTTCTAGGATGTTTGTATATCTTATATAAATTTTGTGTAGGATCTTAGGATTTTAGCAATCACATTTTTTATAATTTTATTATTTTCTTTGTACAATAACATCTTTTGTGTTTCTTTTATTGCCACATTTTTTGCACTTCTTTGTATTAAACTTATGACTTACAAAAAATTATGCAGCATAAGAAATATAGTAGCATGTAATAAATAGATCCAAAGCTTAGTTTTTAAAATTTCTGATTATTATTTATAATGAACCACAACTCTTGTCAATGATCGAATGTTATTCTACAATTTATAGGAGCTTGAATGCCTAAATTTAATAAACTGGCTATCAAATTATTTTCCCAGATTATTGGCTTTCTTTAATGGTTAAACGCAATATATAATATTTGAAATTCTATTGCTATTTGTAGGATTGAAAAACATGAATTAATATTCTTCTTATTATTGCCAAAACATGCGTAAAATATTATTGCACAAAATTAATTTTTACACCCATATTTTAAAACTAATTTTGTAAAAAAGACAATTTAAAAATATCTTCTTAATAATGCCAAATGAATGATCTCAAAGCTTTTTACAGAATTTCTTCAATTTTTAAAAATATTTTTTTTAAATAATTTTCAAAAAGGGGTTCATTATTGTAATTAAATTTAAAAATAAACCAACAAACAAACATACAAAGATTTTTCTCATTAACTATGGGATTTGCATGAGAAACTAGAAAGTAAAACTACTACCTTTTACGAAAGACGTTTGAAAAGTAATTATTAAACACTTATGTTTTTAAAGGCTTTATGAAATATGGAATTAAATTAAATTACTAAACTTCATGCGCAAAACATGCAAAAGATTATTAAAATAGAAAGTTTCAAAAATATGACGTAATTTGAAATATTTTCAAAAATACTTCTTTTTATAGAATAATGAATATTTTAACTGTTGAATAAATGGAAACTGAAATTGAGAGTAAACTAACTTTTTTTTCTTTTTTAATAGTAAACAATTAATTAATATATTAGTTTACTGATAAATCTGTTATGTAAGTTAAAAAATATATTTCTTCTTGAGAACATGATAATATATCCGAACGAATTTCAGTACTAAGAAAGGCTACTTAAAGATTGAACCTGTTTCGCTATTAAAATTACCACCTCCCCCAAACCCTCAGTGTTATTAGGAAATAAAATAGATTAGAATAAATTGATCAGAGTAATTGGGAATTGATGATATTTTGATAAGAGCATCTATTTATATTTCTTATGCGTATTAAAGTATTATGCTAAATGTTACATTTTTAATGCTTAAATGTTTATGAAAAAAATTTCATAACTTTTTGGCAAGGGAAAGAGTAACTCAAGAGTGAAATACCCCCGCCCGCTTAAAAATTGCTATAAAAATTCCTACAGCCTTTGAAAATGCATTCAAAATAAAAAACTCCTCAAATTAAATTTTAATTTTATAAACATGAGGAAATAATTAATGGTTAAGTGAAAGTTAATTCTTCAACCACTCACACACAAAAAATATGAACTCTTAAGAAGAGCTCTTAAGAATATTTTAAGGAATGTTCCTAAAGAAATATTGTATTAAAATACGAGTGTTGAATATTTAAATGACGAATAGTTCGTATATTAGAGAAATAAAATACTTTAAATCACAGCTTTTCATAGCTGTATAATATAAGTGGAAATCTTAATGTTATAGAGTGGATTAGAGTAATTAAATAAAATACTCTACATAGTAAAAATTTAAATCATCACATTTAATTATTCTTCACACATTCTAGAAGAATTCTTTAAAGAATTTATTTTTGTTTTGTATGAATTTTTGAGCAGTTTCTGAATGAAGCATTGATTTCCCCAAATCTATTTAAATGAATCCAGCGAATTTTCGAAGAATTCAATTTCTTTCTTTCTTCAATACCTTAAGATTAATTTCAATTGCGGATATAACATGAAAAAAAGATTCTTTCATTTAAAAAATTTAACTATAAAAAAAATTATAAGTTAAACGAATTTTTATGAACTGAGTGGTAATTATCTTCTACACATTTTAATTTAATTTAATTTTTGTGCATATGGACATTTTGAATCAATTTTTCTCACGATTTTCATGCGTTAGAGTTCTTAAAAATCTGTATTCTTATGATTCGAATGAAGATACACTATATTAATAATTACCCTAAATGGAAGATGGATCTTACAATCCAATTTATTTAATTAAATTTTGATACTACATGAGTGACGTGACCTGGTGGTGAATTTAAAAATTTAAATACTCCATATCATTTATATTATTGGATTGTAAATTAAGTATAAAAACCAGTAAGATTAAAAAGAGTTTCCTTTTTAGTTCGCTGATTAATAAGAAAATTACTTTTCGAAAAGACATTTCAATTACTCAAAAAAATGAAATTTAGCTCTATATTTTGATGCAATCTAAATAAACTTAAAAAATGTATAAGAGAAAGCTCCAAAATGTATTGCGTTTATTTGTTACAGACAGAATGGCAAATTCTGAGTGGCAGCCATGGTCTGAGTGCTCCACAACGTGTGGAGAGGGCACTAGAAGCCGAGAGAAGAAGTGTGTGAAAGGGGAAGACGATGGATATAAGTGTGACAAAGTGGAAGACAAATCGTACCAAGTGGAAAAGTGCCATGAATGGTCTCCATTTCAGAGAGATAAATGTCCAAGTAAGTGCTATATATATATATATTTTAACAAAATAAAAAGATTTTATATGATGAAAAAATCTGATATTCTTCAGATTTTTTTAATAAATGTAAATAAAACTGAGGCTAAAATATATATAAGTGCTTTTTGATTTCTAAAACGGCTATAATCTTTTACAACGTCCAGGAGAATTACTAGAATGCACGAGATTTATATAAAACATGTCCGATTATTATTCACACACAAAAAAATCGTATTCAAGTATTCAGGACTTTATTCAAATTTTCTTCAAAATATTTCCCTTGGGCTGTAGCAAACTTCATATAACAATTCTTTCATGAGAAATGTGGAATCTCTTTTCAGATGATGAGAAAAGGATTCGTCGAATTCTACACGATGTTTTCTTTAAATTGATGATTAGCTCTTTTCAATGGCTTGAGAAAGAACTATATATGAAGTCATATTGGGAAACAGGGAGTTTGGAAAGACAGCATATTGCATTTGATGGAAAATTCAATTATAAATCTTTTGAATTGGTTAGTGCATTATTGAGGGAATTGCCAATTGCCCAGTATTATAGAGTCACAGTGGTATCTTAGAACATCTTGGTAGTTGTTGTCGCTTCTTATGGCACCTGTAATAGACAAGCCCGATGGCAAAGACAGCGATTTTAAGCCGAGAGAGTGTCTCTAGTTTTTTTTAGTAGAGGCAATTAGTGTCAAGAGTACGTCTTTACTGCTGATGCATTTCAATACTTTTTACCGGGTGGACTTCATTCATGTATTTCATTCATTCATCTACATATCGTTATTCAGGTGGATCAGAGAACAATGACTTTTGAGCCAGTACCCCCAGTGATATTATCTTGGCATGGAAGAATTTGTAGCCATGTCAGACTTATACGTACACCAGCCACCATAAACAAGGGGGAATGCTCGGCCGGCAGGGTGTGAATCCTAACCTAAGAGATGCGAATCCAACGCCCAACCAACCAAGCTATCCCGGCCCACATCTTTGAAGTACTTCTTAGAGGTTGTGGCGTATTGAATCATGCCACACAAAAGTTAAGCGAAACGATCAGTATGAATATGACATCTCTATAGATCTTCTTTGTTATTTTTGGTCTCGTGAATGTTGGATGATTGCATTTGGTTCAATTGAATTTCTTGGAATTTACTGCTTGTTATACCTATGTATAAAAAGATCTCATTGCTGATGATGTCTTATGCGTATTTTGTGCAACAGACAAATATTTAATATGATCTATAGTTAGCAATTTTAGTTTCTCAGATTTTTTGAAGTCTAAATATTCATTCAAAATGAATAGAACGATTGATGGGGATATTAGCTTCTCTTTCAAGTTTTCTGATTATGATTCGAGGAGCGGGATTATCTCCGGTGTTGTTGTTTCCTATGGTGTCATACACAATGTTAAGCCGAGAGAACGTCTCTTGTTTTCATAGCTACTAATGCGTTATAACCATTTTCACAGGACGACATTTATGCAATTCATCCGCAGGAAGATGGCACGCACATTTTCTCTTTTTACAAGGGGGCTCTTTTACACACCTCACAGATAGAACACAGGAGAAGAACACGTATGCCTAAGTTAGGACTTATATCCTGGACACCCAGACCATGGTGAAGACGCTGTACCTCTAAGCTTCTGGGGTTCTCTATTGGTCCCATTACCAAGGTCCTCATTCAAGCAATGACGATTTTATTTCTAGGTGTTGATTGCTACTCAGAATGTTACTCGTTCACTTATGACACCTTTTAATATAATTGAACTATTCTCTATCTGCATGTTACCTCCATACTTCATTCCCAAAACCTGTTTAAGTTATCATGCTGAAATCATCAAACTTAATCCAAAATTCAATTTAATAGTGCCGTGTAACTTTTTACATCATTATTAATAAACATATAATCCGACACATACTTTTTAACTCCCCAATTGTACTTTTTTACCCTATACTATTGAGGAAAGTAGATTTATAGGATGACTCTCTGAGAGGGCGCTATTTATTATTATTATTATTATTTTTACAAAAGTACAAGTTTAGATTTCATAATTTAATACTTAAAATAATACAATACAAAATAAAAATTCAGAGAGCGTTTCATATGAACTAAGATTTGGGGATAACTTTGGGAGAAGTCATATTTGTTATCTATTAGTTTTAAATTAAAGACTTTTTAGAAACATTTTTATATAACTGGACATTGAAAATATATCCTTTTCCAATACTACGTTCGCGAATCTTTGAATCAATTTTCTTTTTATTTAATGGGTTTTTGTTGTTTTTGTTACTTATATCACTTGACAAGCCTGCTGACAGATCTATCAGCAATTTAATCCAATTGAGAGTCTCTTGTTTTTTCACTAGTGACAATTAGAGCCAAGAGTACGACTTAACTACTTCATGCTTCATATTCGTTTGCACAACCCCTTTTTTCAGTGGGAGTGAAGAAAATTCACAAACCTCACAGAGAGTATTCAGAAAATGAAAAGTCATGCCCGAACGGGAAGTCGAAACCTCACGTCCAGATCATGGGAAAGCCAGTGAAATTTTGTTTTGTGTTGGAATATATGAAATGGATTTAAAATTTAAATTCATGTTAACTATTTGAAGCGAATTACGTGAGCATGAATGACTGTATTACAAACTTCAGTCCCAATTATTTTTATTAACCCATTAACTGCCAGATTTTTTTAAAAAATATTTCTTTAATATATAGTTACGTATTTACATGTAAACCAATGTAGTACATTAAATTTTACAATACAGAAAAAAAAAAATATGTTTTTTATGGATTTAAAAATCAATCCCCATTTGGGGATCACGGTACATTGCATGTAAATAACTGTAAATTTTTTTAAGAGTGCCATGGAATAACACATTCTATGTGTAATCCTACATCACACTTCACGCACTGTTTCCGAACATTTTTTTTACAAACCGCACATTTTCTTTGTTTTCCGTCCAATGTTCTTTCTAAATAATGTCCTTGAGCATTTTTTCTTACGTCTTCTGGTACGCGCTTCTGTGAACTCACACTGTACGATGGTCGTCCACAATTTTTCGGGTCAGACACGGAATGTAAATTCAAATACAACCGTGCAACTTCTCGTCTGAAATTTAATAGCGGCATTTTTCCATTAGCAATACAATATATTGTATGAGCATTAACTAGAGCCACATCCACTGCATTAGTGAAAATAGGAAAGTACCATTTTTTGCCTCTAATTTTTATCCTATACTTTTGTACATTCCAGTCAAGCTTGTCAACACCTCCCATGTTCTTATTGTAATTTATAATAGCATTGGGTTGTGGAATTAATATTTTTTTTTCTCAGCCCATCTCGGCACACGTCCCAAAGGTAAAACTTCCAAATGATTTGATAACATTTTAACAATGCTGTTATCTTTCCAAACAAGACCAAATATTCCATTTATTTCATCATATCTATAATCAAAAGCCCCTCTAAATTCTTTCTTCATTTCCTTATCTGTTTTTATAGGGCACTTATTCATCCTATTACATCTCACCGTTCCTGTCGCAGGTATATTTCTCTCTTTTAGATTTTTCAGCAAATCAAAACTTGTGAAAAAATTATCGAAATAAAAGCAGTGTTCCTCTGGTTTGTCTATGGTTGCTATCTTATTCAATATTACTGACACACCTAATCCATAAGTATCTCCTGCTATTTCCACCCCCACATCTTGTTTCTATTATTATTATTAGTGGGCAAATTCAACATTTTCGTTAGAAACATTCTTTTTGGAACTCTCTCCCTTTCTTTCCCCCCGTATCAAGTCTATATTTGTCAGTGGAAGCATTCCACACTGTTGTGGGTAACAGCCTTTTTGGAAATTCCGGAAACATATTGCGCCAGATAACTGAACAAATGAAAATTTCAATTGTAGCATAAATAAATCATTTTACATTGCAATAACCGTGAGCCCCAAATGGGGATCATTGTATTTTACAGGTGCTGACGGCATGAAGTAAACAATGTGCTCAATTTTTATTTTATATTACTCAGAACTCATGTGCAAACAACCTCTGTCAGAAAAAATAATTCATTTTAATATAAATTAACAGATATTCACTTAGGAAATAGACATATGTGAAAAAGCGTTGTTTACAGGAAATTTTTCGAAAAAATGTCATATATGTATTTTATTTTGCAAATAAAACTAATAAATTAGCTATCTACATTAAGAGTAGACTATTATGTAGACACATGACTTTAAAAATAAATGAAAACCTAAAATTTAGGGATGAACAAGATAAAAATTTTCGTGATCCCCAAATGGGGCCCATGGCAGGGAATGGGTTAACTTCAAAAAAGGGAAATTAATACAAACAAATAGTCAAACCGATAAATGAAAACAAATCATTAGATCAATTACATCAACTAGATTCATTCTTTCAGATCCACCTGCAAATTATATGCTTTCTTAATCGCTATGGTAAAAAAGCGCTTTTATCACTTCATCAATGAATCGTAACAATGAAATCCTGTATTCAATAGGTCACTGCTGTCAAAATTAAGAGATGGTCATATCAATGCAATTCACTCCTTTATTTTGTGTTAAATGAATATTCAACATTTTTTATATGAAAAAAACCCAGTTTAATGAAAACATAGACATTAGAGATCATTCATTATCTAATAAATCATATTTATCTAAGTAACGTCAAAAAATGAAAAATCTCCATGATTAACAAGAATAATTAATGAGAGGTAGAAAAAATTCAAGATGTCGAAAGCTGATATTTCTTTTGTTTACTGATAAGATTGTGAACACGATAAATTAATTATCACATATTTGCATTTTATTAACTACAAAGGATTGACTTCATTAAGCAAGATAATTTGATTTTATATTTTATTATTAATGGTATGATCTGAAAAATGTCGAGGGAGTTTTTTTGAAAAAACATTTCTCATATTTGAGTTAGTAACGTTTCTTTATTATAGATTTTTTTTTATTTGAAAAAGAAGTTGCGTTATTTTTGTTTTGTTAATTTGACATAAAGATGCATACCATATATTTGTAATGGAATTTCGAAAAGCAAGTAATTTTACTTTTTATAATTTCTTTTTTTAATTAATTCCTATGCATATCTTTGCTCTTTCAAATATACCAGCAACTAACTAAAAATGATAAGTAGTGTTACGAACCCGTAATTTTACTTTGCCGCTCTAATAATACCATCGTAAGAAAGAAAGATTTACAATCTGCATTGGATGTCGCGTCGATGATCCCAGAGCTTGTCGACAAACTTGCAAGAAACAAGATATGAACAGAATGCTCCTGATTGGTCCAGAAGGTTTTGGCCCCACCTCCCAGGAACTATAAAAAGACCGGCAATCTGAAGCTGGAGTGGTATTCGATAGCCAAGACAACTAAAGACGCCGAAGAAAAGAAGCTTATTATTCTTAATCTTGATGGAATAGCTATTTCAAGTCCATCCACCCACATTTCAGTAGCTACATTCTAATTGACCCTTATAGGTACACTCCCTGATCCTGTGGTTATTGATTGAACAACGATTCATCCGCTCCTCCGACCACTCCAGACATTACAGTTTCTGTCTCATTTGTGCCTCAGCTCTTCGCTGCTTATCTTTAGATCACATTGAAGACGATAACATTAAATATTGACTGTTAGGGTTATAATTATTTTGTTATCTACCGGAGATCATACCCCATTCCCAGGGGCTCGGCGCTCCGTCAACAATTTTATTTACATTTATGTTAAGCTGGATCAGTGTTCGATCGAATAGACCTGAACTGAAGGGTCTTGAATTGGTCGTGGATAGAAGTCCTGAACGAAGTAATCGCCAGGAAAACACTGAAGCAACGAAGGAGTGCTGAATTGCTGTGGGCCGTATTATGTAGTAGTCTGTGTCGTGTGTGATCCCGTTGGTTCGTTGTGAATGGAGCAGTTCTGAACAGATAAGCAGACGTGAATTGAAGTAGTGAATCCGCAGCTAAAGCGAAATGCGACAATGGTAATTTCAGGCGTCTGGTGAGAGAGTAGAGCAAACCTCCGTGGTGTTGAATCCTGTGTGTGCTGTGGACGTTGAAACAATGGATTTCAATTTGTGGACTACTTTTGTTATTTTGGGTTACTGTCTGCTGTGTGTTGTCCTGTGTGTAAGTCTTCATGATATATAATTCTGTAAATATTTGTCGCCTTTGTGTTATATATATATATATATATATATATATATATATATATACAGAGAGAGAGAGAGAGTAGCAAAACATGCTGAAATGTGTAGGAGAGCAGATTTTGCTGCAAACAGTAATACACCAGTAGCAAATATTTATTTAATATCCACAAAGCATTAAATGTTTGAAAAGAATTTGCTGAAGGTCAACAATCTAAAGAAAGACATTTTTACTACTCACTTGAGACGAATTTCTCCTTTTTTTGTTCATTACCGACTAATTCTTGTTTGTGTATCCGCATTTTTTTTGACCTTATCAAAGAGTAATGAGCGTTCGAGAAGAAACGCTTGAAGTGGAATAGTAATGGAGCTATCATCAAGATTCTCTAATATTCAGTATCCTTCACTTTTGTCGCTAGAGTTGTTGCGATGCTGTCACACAATTGTTAGGTTTGTCGCGATGGTCAGGGAATATTGACTTAGCATCTCCTTTGCAACCATTATTATACATATATGTAAAGCTATCTTCTTTAGAGAGGGAATTAATGTTCAGGGAAGGAATCTTACAGATTTATTATAATATTTTATTAATTACTTTATTTAGTTTAATCGTTTTAAGATTTTAAGCAATACGTTGGTTTGCAATCGCTTAATTTTCAAGCATGTTTAAATGATGGAGATTGCTTGAATAGGCTCTGTGTTTACTAATTATCCGTGACATTCCAGGAAAAGATGACAAATATTCGAAATTAGAATTTGTACACTCCAAGTCTATAAACTACAAATTTTTGGTTTCATCAGATTTTGAATATGGTAACTTTTATCTCAAAGCTGAGATCCCATCACTAAATTACAACGACTGCCATTTTCACATTTAAATTTGTACTATTATTATTATTATACTACTAGAATTATTTTTGAATTTAATAATTTATTATTTTTTGGGATCCTTATGCAATATTTATGCGTCTTTGAAATAAAGCATATAACGTTACATTTTTTTCTAAGTTGCCTTTCAATTAATGCTGTTGTCGTTGTCCAGTAAAAGTAGTGATGGGGGATTAAATTGATCTAAAAGGGTCTAAGACAGCTTTAGCCACATCTATAACTTTCGTTGAACAGAGTTGAAGCGGAGTATTGAGATGGATCGTGATGAACTTCGCCAGTATGGCAGGGCAATCAAAGATATGGTCCGTATAAAGTTCAGTGTCTGTGCAATGCGGACAACTCCCATAGCTTCGACGGCCATCAGGAAATATTTTCATATCCTTGAGGTGTTTAATCCTCAATCTGGCTATGGTTGTGGAGATAGCATGGTTACAGTTTAGGAATGCAAGATGGAGTGCTTCTGAGAAGAAGCACGAAGTAGTCTGCTGCTGGCTATTGCATCAGTATCAGTGAGGATCAGGCTGCTGGAGAATTGAGAGCTATCTTAGGTCTGGGGACAAGGCGAAAAATTAGCAACATGGATAGTTGATATCCTTCAAGTCAGTGTCACTGGTACCAATCAATTAATATCTATAGCAAATGAAATTTTGGTCGTGCAGATGCAGATGTGTTTAATGAAAAGTGTAGTAATCTGGATCTGAATTCTTCTTTAGATTTGTATTAATATAACACATTTATAAGCTATGGCAGCTAATGACGATTTGATAAGCTATGACGATTAGATTCCTTAAAAATAGCTTATTTAAGGAAAAGACTCAAGGATGATCGTTTTTGTATTTCGAAGTATTATTTATTCTAATAACTATTTAGAGCTGTGATTTGGAAAAGATAGAATGTTTAATTAAGAAAACATGCTTATTCCTCATGAAATGCATGGGATTTATATTGTTCAATCGTATATCATAAATTCTAATTATCAGTATCCAAAGTTTTATACACATGTAAAAAAACCCACGGAAACTATAAGAATAAATTTTAGTTCAATTGCATTCATGGCGCGTTTCAAAGTAACTCTAATGTTGTTTCGGGAGGAATATCACCTAATTTTGAACCAGAAGTTATAATTCTGAGGGCGATATACTCCCTTCCTAAAATTTGTGCCAAGACGTTGTTTATAACATTTTCTTAAATACACTGCATATCTTCAGTGGAATCAGTTTTAAAACATCGAATACTCATGTCTTACCACTGATCGCTGCGGCCAATGGGAATAAGAGAGATGAGTTTCTAGTCATATTTTTACTCTTGAGCAGTATGAAATAAGCGTCAAAAGTGTTATTTGCAAGTAATAGCAACTTTGCGTCGTTGTATTTGTTAATCAAAAGTTGAAAATATTTTTATTTTATTCTTATTTTGCCCTTTTGTATTTAATTTTCATCTCCAGTGGTTTTTTAAATGTGCTTATTCTATATACGCTAAACATATATTTGATTCTTTTAGAATTTTTGTGTGATATGAGGGGGAAAAATATTTACTTTTGAAGAGAAGGATTAAAAAATATCGAACAAACAAAACCATATAATCTAATATTTTGGACAGCAAGTATCTGATTCTTATTATGAGTCTCCTTTATCCTATTATGAACAAAATTACATTTTTTCAATTCGACTGTATTTAGGTAATTAACCGTGATATTCATTTAAAAAAAATTTCCATGTTATTTTGCTTTTATTATAATTTGCATCTTTTTAAAAATTTAAAATTGCCTTTACAATTGTATAAGAACTTTGCTTTAGTAGCAGCGATTTTTCTTAAAATTAATTAATTTTTATTTATTAGTATTACAGAACCTTTTTAGAATGTAAATGCATTATCATTGGAATGATATCAGTTATTTTTAATTTTTTGCAGTTTACTAGTCTTTAAGCCATTATTATGAACCTTACATTGCATTATGAACATTATTTTTGCTAATAATTTCAGATCCGTGTGACAGAAATTCAGACGAATATAGCAACATCGAAGAGCTGAAGCACTGTCCAGACAGAGCGAAATGTACTGATACGAGTGAAGACATTGGGCCTAAGAGAAAATGCAAGTGTGTTATGGGATACCAACTAGACGAAAAGAATTGGAAATGCAAAGGTTCGTACAGTTTCTAATATAATATTTCTAATATTAATAGCTACTTATAATTGCTTCAAGGATTTTTGAAAATGCAGTAATCAATAAACACTATTTCTTCTTTTAAGTTTTTATTAAAGTCATGGTTCAACATTTAGGCTTTATAGCTGAAATTGAGGCCCTAAAACTAAAGTTTATAATTATTTTCTATGCCTTTTCCCAATTCAGTTGTTTAAACTCTCTTGTTATTGCAAAAAATGAAATGAAATACATTGATTTTAAAAATGATTTTAAATACATAATTTTTTAAAAATTGTGGATTAGATAATTTTTAATTTTTTCAAAATAATATTATTTAAAGGATTAAGGCAATTTTAGAAATTCGCAAAATGATGCGATTTTATGTCATCTGTACTGACATTTTGCCCGTCCAATTTTTTTCAATAAACAATGGAAACAAGACAATAGTTATAGAATGAGTTCCATTTAGTTAATTTCTAAAAAATATTTATACACACCACATTCCTAATTTAATATCAATCAATCTAAAAAGTCCTGTTTAAAGCATAATAGTTCATGATCCTAATTTCAATTTCAATTTGCACAGCAATATAACTGGAATTCAGAAAATGAGTTTGAGTTTCTCCTATTTATATTATTAGATTTATAAACAAATGTTTATAAATGCCATCATTCTATAAATAGTTATATATTACATAAGCAAGTTGTAAAGGTAATATAACGGATTAGGAATTCATAATGTATATAAGTTTTATTAAATTGTGTTTATGTAGTTTCTGAATTTGATCAGAAATGTACTTTCTACAATTTTCTAATTTAAAAGTGCATATGTACTAGCTAAGTGCAGATAAATTTAAAGTACATATTATAGCAGTTTTGAAAATTATGTTCAAAATATTCAGAAATACGGAGGAAGAAGTATAACTTTTCTCCAATTTAGATAATGAACTTAATCATAAAAACAATGAAAATGCATATAAATTTTCATAGAAAACTTGTATTTTATTAAGTAGCATAAGTATTCTCATGAAACTTACAAATAACAAATATCAAAATTCATTTACAGAAAAACCTCCTGAAAAGCCAACACCACGCCCAATTCCAGTTTTAAGTCCTGTGAGTATGCGCGTTGATTTTCTTTTCTATATTTGAGCCCATTTTTTGTTCTTTTTTGTTATTTTTCAGTGTAAATTATAACTTCTTCATAACTTAAATACTGTAAATTATAACTTATTAACTTCTAAACTTATAACTCTAACTCTCTTCTAAACTCTAACTTATACTGTAAATTATAACTTATTAACTTCTAAAATATAAATATCTCCCATCTCCTTTCATTCATTAATTAAAAATATTTAGTGATTTATTTTTATCCGAATAACTAATAAACTAACCTATTAAAAACACTATAGCAAGGAAATTTTTTTACTTTTTTGGTTAGGTAAGCCCTTTTGTTATTCACACTAAATAACTTCGGCCATAATTTTTTATTATAAAAATTTGTAGCATTAACACTAGAGAGTATAATTTAGTATTCAAGTTCAAAATTAAGATCATTATTTCAAAAATTGTAATTAAAAAGGCAAAACTAAAACATTTCAGATTAAAAAAAACAAACAGATTTCACTAATTATCTAGATGCGATGTATTTACGTAAAATTATCGATTATTCAGTATCAACAAATGCTAGAAAGAAAGATGAATGTTATTGAACTAATCTCCTGTAACATTCTAATCACGTGACAAATGGCCAAATGCACTTCATACTATCTAACATTTAACCAATATCGTTATATTGTCACATGATGGGCAATGAATTTCAAACTGGTATTTATGTGGAACATTATATAATTGAATCGAACATGAAATGAATTCAAATGTATGTCGAATATGAGGAATGATTCGAAGAAAATTTCGATTAATATTCAATATTTAATCAAAACAAACAGTTTAATTTTATTATTAGAAAGTACAAATAAGGAGCAATGAACTAGTTATCTAACAGAATCCATATGAATATATTTCATGCATGCCTCCAATAAAACACTATTTATTTACTTGCGGAATTTTGCAGGCAATTTATCTAACAATTAATGGACCTCGGATTTCAACTTTGAAACATGATGTAAACTAATGAATGTAATTTGATTTGAATCTTCTTTCTTAGAAAAATTCCATTAATCAATTAATTTAATTCTTCAGATTTTAATCAATTAAGGAATCATCTGAAACATCAATGTAGTGAATATTTACATAGAAATGAAAGTTACATTTGAAAAGTTACAGCACTATAATTCTTTTTATACTTTTGTAACTTTCTGAACTTTTGCTTGTTGAATATATCTTTACATGTTTTACTGACATAAAAAAGTTCTTTTCAAGATTAAATGATAAGATTTTCTGTTGATTGAGGCGTCAGAGTCGTTAACTTAAATCAGATAAGAGTTTTCGTTATTCCATAAAATTATATTTTTAATTATAATTATTCTAAGACGTTCTTTACTAATAATTAAAAAAAATCCCGTATTCCTTATTTATAAATTTAAATAGAATTTAAAATTTTTTCTTCTTATTCTTTTTAGACATATTGAAGCTCTAACTTGCTTTTCTTTCAACTTTCATAATTTGCTTTGTTGATTCCAACTACGCTCTTCAATTAATATGTAGCGGATAGGAGTGAGTGAGAATATAATTTGGGACCTTTTGTTTCTTAGTCATGTAACATAGCCATTTGACAAAATTGATCACTAGTGTCTAGTGGTTGTTACTGGCTTATTAAGATACCATTACAATACTCTTTTATCAGTCAGTTCGCCGAGAGACGAACGATTTGTAGCACCAATAGTTATGGCGAGAGCGTGAGAGTTGTTGCTGCTGCTGCTGTGCACAGTGAGTCTGACGATTTAGGTTGCTGCGTAAAGTAAGTCTGACGCAGTGCATTATACAGTGTATATATTGTAGTGGTATCTTAATAAGCCCGTCACATCCCCTAGACACAAGTGATCATTTTTGTTGAATGGCTATGTTACGCGACTACGAACCAAAAGGTCCCGCTTCGACCCTCACTTAAGTCTATCCGCTACAAATATCGTCTCCAACTGTTGGTAAGAATAAGAATGTAAAATAAATTTTGAAAAGGAAAATCTAAAAAAATAAAGTGAGTTGGTATTTGAATTTATAGTCTTAATACTTACAAAATAAAAGTAGTCATTTTCAAAGCTAGAAAATTTTGTGTCGTGATGATTTAATTTAAAAAAAATCAATAAAGTATATTCATAATTAATTGTTTTTCTAATAAGTATGGCAGGATTCAAAATATATTTATTGTAGTGAATGTAGTGAGCAGAGCTTGTGTTGAAAAATCACTAGGATTACTTAGGAATCCTTTTGTGAGCTGACTAACTTTAAATAGTAAGTGGTAAAACCTTCAAGTTTAAATATTTTTGTCAAATACTCGTATTACAAAATTAGAGCTAAGAGTCTACTTAATCTTTTCGGATCAACTTTTGTTTGATTAGAATTTAATTCAAAAGTAAAAAAGTAGTTATTTCTACGATAATCCAATGTGAAAGGAGAATTTATTTCTCCAACAGGAAAATGAATTTTTCTCCATATCCGCGTCGTATCTATCTCCGTATCTGGAAGTAAAACTCTCCGGGACGCATATGTACATTAGGGCTGAAACGATTGAAAAATAATTTTAAGTGATCATTTCATGCTTTATTATTTGTGTTTTATGAGAACCAAAGTGCTTCTGACTTTGCCAGATTGTACGATCTTACGTTTCTCTTTCATCACGATCTTTTTAGATGAAAAATTTTTAGCTGCTCCGCAACATTATCAGTGTAATTAATTGAACAATTCTCTAAAAGGAACTGCTGTTTGAAAATTTATCTTAACTTGTGTTTAAAGATTAAATAGAAATAAAAAGTAATTTTCCCAAGAGACTTTCAAGAAACTTTTGAGAAGTTTCAAAATAAAGGTGGCAACTATTTCAAAGACAAGTTTAATAACATTTTCAATATTTGTATCAGTTCTAGAATTTCTAGTTGTATAAAGAGATGAGAAGTAGAAATTAATGCAGAATATAATAAAAAATGGGGAATGATGAAAGGAATAATTCTTCTTAAATTACTCTTCATTTTGATTTAAATTTTCAGTTTTATATAATAATATTTGACCATTACGAATTCCATACATTATATATAAAGCTAACTTTAATATTCATTTCAATATTTTCATTAAATAATAACAACTCTGCAATTTTGCATCGAATAGCAAGTATAATTTGGTTAGTGTGGCTTGGAATTTCGGATCAGTGGTATCAGCTAAGACGCCATACTTGCTTCTTGTTTTATCTTGTATACTACGAGGTGAGACCCAAAATAATTTTTATATCACATTAAAACGGGACGTTATCAAAAGTACACTTTTGTTTTCTATTCATAAATTCGAAAAAAAAGTATTTAACTCTCATTGATCTCAGATTTATGTATCATTTCTCTATTTTTATTATCATAACTTGTGTATTTTTGATAGAGTCAATCGTTTTGAATTCATCTCCAAGAGTATTGAAATAAAAATGAGATAGACAAAATATTCTCAGAAATATTTCGTACTACAAACAAATTGAATTTGTAAGTTTGATCATTTCTTGAAATATATTCCGCTTTAACATTAATTTCATCATTTGTTTATTACTTGTGTATTATTTGTAACTTGCATACTGTTGATATATTCAATTCTTTGACTTTATATCCAAAAATATTGAAATAAGAAGGAAATGGAACAACTCCTGTTCAAATATGTTTCGTATTTCAATCAAATTGAAATTAAAACTTGATTCTTTTCTTAAAATATATTCTACATTAGCATTCATTTAACATCTGCAAAGGAGGAAAAAAATAACAGAAAGTATTCTACAATTTTGATAAATTATTCGAAGTAATTTCTCATTTGCTTCTTACGTTTCTCTTTCATCACGATCTTTTTAGATGAAAAATTTTTAGCTGCTCCGCAACATCATCAGTGTAATTAATTGAACAATTCTCTAAAAGGAACTGCTGTTTGAAAATTTATCTTAACTTGTGTTTAAAGATTAAATAGAAATAAAAAGTAATTTTCCCAAGAGACTTTCAAGAAACTTTTGAGAAGTTTCAAAATAAAGGTGGCAACTATTTCAAAGACAAGTTTAATAACATTTTCAATATTTGTATCAGTTCTAGAATTTCTAGTTGTATAAAGAGATGAGAAGTAGAAATTAATGCAGAATATAATAAAAAATGGGGAATGATGAAAGGAATAATTCTTCTTAAATTACTCTTCATTTTGATTTAAATTTTTAGTTTTATATAATAATATTTGACCATTACGAATTCCATACATTATATATAAAGCTAACTTTAATATTCATTTCAATATTTATTGTCAGTAAGGATTAAGGTAAAGGAATAAGAAGGATTTTTTTTTGAAAAAAATTACTTAACTTTGGTTTAATTTAAAAATATTAGAAACATTTTTAATGGATTATAAATGAATATTTCAGAAACTGACTGAATGTTTTTGCAGATGTTGGCAACTACAATTGCAGTTTAGTATTATTTAAAATGAAACGTTACACGATAGAACAAGGTACTTTCATTGTAGATTTCATTTTAAAAATAATAAAGAGGCAACAAGTGACTACTAAAATTCGCATTTTTCGAACAATATATGGTCAATGTTACATGCCACACACCCCGGTAAACGATCAATTGCTACATGCTCATTTTCTGATCCCAAAAATTTAATGACATGCTGATAAGAATTGGTCGACCTGGTCATATATAAAATTTAACTCCCATCGATCTCTTTTTTTTTTTCCTTTTTCAATGGACTGTTTTGAATGAAAGTATTTAATTCCGTCTTCTTCCTCGAAAATGTATGGGGTCAAAAGATTGTTGCCCTTAATTTTAAAATTTTGAACCCCCACCCCCCAAAAAATGTCTTAAGGCATTAAATTGTGTAATCTTGGGGATCAATTCTGATCATGAAAACTGTAAAAAACTTTTATCCACAACCAGGTTATAGACTCTCAGATTGTACGGCATGTGGCATGGACCACATTTGTACAAAATTCGCAAATTGTACCAGCATACTTTCATTATTTAAAAAATATATGAAACTTTGTTGTCAATATGTGTAGCGTTTAGTTTTTAACAAACTTAAACTCTCACTGCCTTATTTTTGTTGTCGAAACATTATCGCACAAAATTAAAATTATTGCTTGAATTTTGGAACACTTTTTGTATAAAGGGCAAATTACACCTCTGAAAGTAATAATTTTATCTTTTTGTTTCAATTAGGATTCGAAAGATAATAATCTCTTTAAACTTATTCAGTTCTATAATACAATTTTCAATTAAGAACTTTTATTCTAATACGATTTTATACGATTAAATCGTTCCAGGAAATATTTCATAATTAATGACGTGCAGTTTAACACATAATAAGGAAAATGAAAAAAATTCTCATTTCTTTTTTAATCATTTAAACCCAAATGGGACTTTCTGAAATGACAATTAAATCGTTCAAGTATTAAAGGAATTAACGAGTATTGAATTTTAGGTAGAAAAAGTAGTAGCAGTAGTCGTGACAAAGACCGCCAGCACAGTTCTTCTCGTCATGGTGGGCATCACTTTGACCATTTTTATTATAATGAGGTGAGTCCTTTCATAGCTGCAGAACAGACATATTCGATTGAAAAAAAAATCGGGATTTTTATTTGAAATCCACTAATTCTGGCGTAGAATAGAATAAGTTGGTTCATCAATTGGTATTTCAGTAAAGCAAACGGCATGTTTAACGATCGAATAAAGATGTTAAATTAAGGTTTTATTTTTCCCCCGTAATGTTTGAAACTTTTCAAATTGAATAGAAAATGCTTAATTAAACCAATAGTTTCTTAGATTCTTCTAAACTTAAACTATTTTATCAAACTTCTAATGTCTTTTTTTTTCCATCCAAAAATGTAGTTTTTTTATATCTTTCAAATTCTCTCCTAGTGTCTCTGAATTAATAAAATTTTATTCTGTACAGATATTGATGTCTTTGAAAATGAATGAAGTCTTCTTTCGAAAATCTTATTATTCGGATGATGTTTATATTTATAAATTTACAAGAAGTTTTTCGCTCTTTATTTTTGGTTGAAAGGGAAAGCTTTACAAAATATTGTTTAAAGAAATTATCAAAATGGGAGAAATCTGAAAACATTACCATTTATGAAAATGCTTATTTTTTCTACTCACTAAATAAAAATTTGTCCGAATGGTAAGATTTTCATGGCAATGAAGACTTGTTACATTTTAATTGCTAATAATATGATTCTTTCGTTTTCTTAAAACAACTCTTCAGAATGTTACAACTGTTAGTAAGCATAAATCAATATTTTTACTTTTAATATCTTCACTTTAATTACAATATAAAGAGTAATCTAAAATTAACGCAGATTTTGAATTTGTCCCCATTCGTGCAATTAAGTTTGGCAACCATATTAAAAGACAATTTTGTCGACGATGGTTTAGCGCTATTAAAAATAGAACATTACACAATAATAAATTTTTATTTCAAAATTAATGAAATGCTGACGGCGACAGTTTGAAAAGTTGAGAATTTGAACGTGTGAATTAATTCCAATGGATTTCTTTTTGTACGGTTATTTAAAGTCAATAGTTTTTGCCAATAAGTCCCCAAGCACGCGTGTATTGAAGTAGTGATTCCAATGATGCATCAACGATATTCAGTCACATTTATGCAAAATGGTGATGGAAAATTTCGACAAAAGAGAGCATATGTGCCTACAAACTTTGGTAGCCATTGGCCCTATATGTTATTCCATGCATAACTCTACTCGATTTGGTGAAAATATAACAATTTAAAGAAAAAGAACTATTTTTTTTATTTAATTCAAATCTTGTGTTAACACATTGTTCTATCATGTAATGATCCTTTTATTAACCCTAAACTATCAGCTGTTAAATAGTTTTTTAATAGGGTTGCCAACATTTTACTGCACGAAGGGTAGCAAAATTAAATCTTGCGTTAATTTTGGAACATTCTTTATCTATTACGAACTCTATGCAATAAATATTAATTAATAAGAGTTACTTTATTATAATGTAAATTAAAATTAAAATGCCTTTTAGCGATTTTATTCTGACTAAGTAATATTGAATACAAATACCGAAACATGCTTTAGATTTTTATTACAAAATATGTGAATTAGTTCAGTATTTTAAGAATATATTTGCCTTGATTAAATATTAAGATCTGTAGTCCCAAATGGTGCACATGCGGCTGTATTTAAAGTTATCCATTGTTAACAGATATAATATAAGAAAGAAAGGAATTATTTTCACTAATTTATTGAGTTGAAAATTATTATTAAAAAAATAATTTATTGCATTTCAACATAGCTAGAAAACGTCAAAATTATACTTATAATTCCATTAATTTGAACTTGATAATTTTAAATATCAACAGTAGGTGGATATTGCAATCCCGATAATTATAACAGTAGATGGGTAGTTTAAAACTTTCAAATTATATAAATTATATTTACTACTGAGCTACCTTTTTCACTACTCAAAGGCATAATAAAATAGTTATTTGTACTTAGTACCATACATTATTAATAGTTATAGCATACGGAGGAAATAAATTATGTTAATTAATTTATTGCAGGAAAAATTATCATAAGAATAATTTATTGCACATTTTCTTCATGACCAGACATCAAAATTATACTTAAAATTCCTTTATTTTTGACTTCATAATTTTGAATTATAACGCAAATGGATACTGCAAAACTTTCAAGATATATAAATTATTTTTACTACTGAGATACTGCTTCCTCGACTCATGGTTATTTAAACTAATGATAAAAATAGTTATTTACATTTACTATTTATATTAATTTCAGTATTCTTTAATTTTTGTGATATTAAGAAAATATAAGAGACTTGTAATTCTATATAATATATTTTTACATAATAAAATTGTTAAGAAGGTATAAATGAAAGATTTGGGCCTGAATAATAAAACCATCGAAGCATTTTGTAGAATTCAAAGAGATGATAAATATATGGAAATATTATGTTTGGGTTTTTTAATGCAAACTAGACTGCACTTAAAAATATACCAGTTATAAACAAATTACTTTAAAGAAGCATTAGTTTATTTTTGTTATTTACTAGACGTATTAAAATAACAAAGAGTTTAATTTAATTTATTCATTTATGAATGCAGTATGTTACTGTTTAAAGATAAAAAGAGTCTTTTGTACAAAAAAATGTTTCATCAAAAAAGTTTTACTTCATACATTTAAAAACATTTTTTAAATCATGTTAATGCATTAGATTTCTTTTTAAAATTACCGATTTCTTTTAGCTAAAGAGTTTTTCTGCAAGCTACCTCAAGTAAAATAATTAATCTTCATTAAATATATTATATACGGTACTTTGAAAGCATAGTTTAGATTTAGTTTTTAGAGAAAACAACGCTTCTTTTTGAAGGAATTTCATTTTTTTATACAAGATAAAAAATAGCTGATGCTCTTTTAAAAAAATTACGATGAAGCTTGCTTTTTGATATTTGTATTTTATTGCTTTAGAAATAATGCTAAGTATAAAGCTAATCTTTTTAATGATTTGATGCCTTTATCTGAAACTGTTCCACACAAAATTTGATTTTCAATGCTTTTGTTTTGGATAAAATTTTAAAGATGTTCTCTATTTATTTTGATTAGAAATAATTAAAACACAACTGTTTGAGATAGTGGAAAAATGCTACTCAAAAATAGCTGTTAAAATGAGAAAGTAAAAATTGGAAATTTAATTTCAGTTCAAAGGTTTGTTAAAATTTTAAATAAAAGTGCACAGTAGTAAAAAAAGCGTGAAAACAGATTCGGAGTATTTCTAAAGAAATTGAAACATAAGGCCGCTGTTTCTTCCACCAAACTGAACCCATTCCAATTTAGAAATGATGATTAATAGAATTAAAAAAAATTTTCCTTTCTCAAATTTTGATAAAGAATGTTTTGTTGCAAATATTTGTATTATTAACAAGAAATTAATATAATAATATTATATTATTTCAACAATTTTAAAGAAGATGTATTTTTATAGGATATTCACAGTAGATCGAGTAATTCAAATGAATATGGAAATTGCTTTGATGATCGCACATTTATTTCTTTTGTTCCCTTATGAAATATCATCAGATAATCCAGTGAGTATCCATCTGATTATTCAATACGTTATATAGTTAGATTTATGGGTTTATTCTCAGTTGGCTGTTATACATAAGTATATCTTTTTGACAATTGTTTTTAAAAAAATATACCGAAAGAATTAAGTTAAAATCGAACCATAGCTTCTACAACAAGGCATTTCAATATGACAGAAATATCCGCAGATATTTAGAAAGAGGCATAGGATATCTTCTTCTTTATAATATGTTCAATTGCTACAAATAGGAGGTTTTCATGAACACATGGGCCGCGGTGGCCCGGTGGTAAAGTCTCGGCTTCGGAACAGGAGGGTTTCAGGTTCGAGACTCGATTCCACCGAAGAACCGCCGTGTGAGGGGTCTGTTGCGCTTTAAATCTGTCAGGCCAAATGTCCTCCCGCTGGTGTGGCGCGGTGTGGAGAGGGGGGTGCCAGTTCAGGTGTCGTCCTCGTAATCTGACCGTATATCAAAATTACGAGGTCCGTCCCAAAATAACCCACTTGTTGCTTTAAACGGGACGTTAATATAACTAAACTAAACTAAACTTTCATGAACACATATATAAAATGTTTATATTATAATACATTGTTTTATAAGATTTATAATTTTAGGAAATAAAATTGGGCATTGCACAATGGATATGAGTCATTACAAATATTATTACCTAAAGGTGCAATCACCCTCGAAAATTGCTGTCGCTCCTATAAAATTGTAAATTTTGGATAAAATTAAGAAAGCAACGAATTTTTCTGCTTTTTATATTTTTTATGGGAGTTATGTGCTTCGAAGTGTAGCAGAGAAAACCATTATTTGTGTATTAACAGTAACGCATTGGCGAAATTAATTATCAAAAACACCTTCAAGATGCACGAATTATATCAACTTTTTTTGATTAATGGCTGAGCTGAGATTAATATAAATATGCAAAAAGAAAGGAGAAATCCTTTCTGACATCGTTCATTGTCCAATTATAAAAATAGAATATTTAAAAAAGAAATTTACACATTCTTAAAAATTTCATAAGGGGGCGTCTATTGAAGTAAGAATAAACTTCGCGCTTTCAAATGACACTATAAGTTTTTCTCATCAAATTTCAAAACAACAACACAAGTTTTCCCAGAAGTTAAGTTTCATTAACATATGTCTATTTATTTTGAAATTATGAGCTGAGATTATATTTAACATTTTTTAATGTTAAAATTAATTTTTTGCCTTTTATTCATATTTATGAAAAATACTATAATTCTTGACTAAAACTATTTTAGTAATGAAGGTATAGGATATTTTACAGATTTTGCTCATAATTATTAAAAAAATCATGTACAAAAAGATTCAAAATTAATGCGAAATTTTTAGACAAAAATCTAAAATTTGAAAGCAGTTAAAGGGAATAAAATTGAAGGACATGGTAAAAGTTGTTTATACCCTCAAGTATTTTTGCTTTTAGATTAATTTTCTGTAATGAATGTACTCCAAAACGATGCATTTAAGATCTCATACAAATATTCTCTAACAACAACAACAACAACAAAAAAGAAATAAAATCATGAAAATCTTTCAATGAAATTCATTTCAAAGTTATTAGTTTTTTATAGTTAATAAAATTATTAATTTTCTAGTATTTTTGATACTTGTAAAGAATAAATGACCTTTGTATTTTGGCGTAGGTGTTGGCGGAATTGCGCCAATACGTAGGTTGAATTCCGCCAAGGATCGAACCTGCGATGTTCGGGTTTGAAATCCAGTAACTTATCCACTATACAAAAATGGCCACCAATGTTTAGTGGTAGTTACTGGCTTATTAAGATGTCACCACAGTATAAACATTTGCTGTTATTTTTTTATTTGATTTTAATTACGAACAATCGATAGTTGTTAAATAGTTCAGTTTAAGTACATTAAACAGCTCTTATATGATTTTGAAAGTAATTCTAATCTTTTAAGATCAAATGCAAACAAATTAAGTATAGATTCGTTATTTAACTTTTAAATACAATTATGTAGTTTTTGATAAATTACATGTGGACGTATAATTACAATTTTAAATTCATTTTTAATGTTATTTTTAACGATAAATACCAATTTAATTACATTCATTTTGTCGTATTAGAACATAAGTTTTCGAAAAAAGTACGAATATAAATTTTCGAGTATTGAATTGCATGATTCTTCAAGAAGTTATTTTGAATAATTATTCTCGTAATTATATATATAATAATTATTCCTATAATTATGCATGATTATCCTTATAAGTATATTTGATTTCAAATTAATATTTATATCCGAAATGAATGAAAAAGATGAATAATTGCTTAAAAAACTATAATAATACCTGAAATTAAAAATGTATAGAATAAGTGAAAGAACACTAATTAAAGATTGCAAAACAACATTCAGAATGTTGTTTTGCAATCTTCTTTCCTCGTCTATAGCCAGCATGTATCCTAAAGAACAGAGGAAATGTATAATTAATACTGCGAAAAAATTACTATTTGTGAGTTTATTGCTTTGGGTCATGAAAGTACGCTAGTGAATTATCATAAACTTTTTTAAATCAATTGTTATACTCAATGTACAATCTATGAACAGATATAAGCCTAAAAACATAGAAATGAAAATTATAACACCAATACAGGCACTAAAAAGTAATCTGAGATACACATGTTGTTTTATGGAAACCATATTGACCGAAAAAATTAACATCCAGCACTTTTTATGTACCTCTCTAGCTTTCTGATTCGAACTGAAGCTCAATCACTTTATTATTATTCATCAGATGGTTTCTAAAATTATATGATGCGTATGATAATTCATTTTTATATCAATCAAAACTAGCTAAATACAAGTAAAAGCTATGAAGATGGACAATAGTGCTACTAAGGTAAAGTAGCGGAATAATTAATTTGAAGAACTTTAAAGCTATGATTTTTATGATTTACGTTTATTCAACTTCTTTTAAAAATATGTTAAAAACACATATCAAAAGCTATAACTACCACGTCTTGATTACGGTTTTAAAATTACCGGGAGATTTTCATTGAACTCGTATATTCATTATATATATACAGTAATTTATATTTGGAATTAAGTTATCTCAAACTGTTACGAAATGAAAATTATTATTTTTATGGCGAAATGAAGATCATTATGATCCGCGCAGTGGGAGCAAGAGGACATAGTTTTTTGGGAACATTTCTTTAATGATTACATTAAACACAAAACCCGAAATACAAGGCAAGACAAGACAGTAATGCTTTCGCACCTTAAGAGAAAGCATATCTTCTCATTATTTATAATCACAATGCACTATGGGATGCGTTACTAACCTGACTTTGCCCTTTTATTATCTAAAAGTGAAGACAGATTAATGCAACTGCTATATATTTAAAATAATTAATTTATTATACATATAGCGAGAAAAATGGTTTTGATTTACTATATTAAAAACAGAGTCGCATGAAAGGTATTCTTTCTTTTTTTTAAAAAAACGTTCTCTTAAAGTACAAAATTTAAGCAAGTTTTTTGAATAAAAATAATATTTTTCTAGATACTTCCTATTGATAAACCATTCTTTCGGCTGCGTTTTGGCTTAGAATTAGCGTGTCTTCCTAGTGTTCTGGGATTCCCTGGTTAGAGTCCCGTTTCTGGCGTGGTTGTAATTCTCTGATCTATCAGTGAGTAGTGTGAATGTGCCTCCCTGCAAAAAGGGATTGTACAAGCGAATGTGAAGCGTGAAGTAGTTAAATCGTACTCTTGGCGCTACTGAAAAACAAGGGAAGCTAATTTAGGCTTAAAAATGGCTGACAGCGATAAGCAGGCTTGTCAATGCCAAGTGCCATTGGAAACAACAACTATTCTTTCTATTCACAAACTATTGAGATAGTTTGTGTTTTTAATGCCTATACAAATTTACACAATCAGTATTGCTCTCCCTGAAATTATCATTACCTTACCTTTTGTGAAGAAATATGAAGTATACCAATAAAAATAATTTAAACAAACTTAAAAGCTATTTTTCCGAGACTTATACAATTTAAAACACATGTTTAGATTATTAGATATTAACAGATATTTACATAAAACTTCAGTGATATTTAGATTATTTTCATAGATTGAATAAATGTTCACAGCTAACTTGAAATTAAATGAGTTTTTCTTTCTCTATCAAAAACTTTGAAATAAAAAGTTCTTTTTAATTATACATTGAAGTTTACATGCATGTAGCATTATTATCAGCATTCAAAACAGAAAAAAAACCCTTAGCATTTTTTTAGCATTCTATATTTAAACCCTAAAAGTCCCATTGTGGTATTATTTTCATATAATACTACAATGAAACTTTATTCATACTTTTATCTTTCTTCAGCAAACAACCGATTATATACTTAAAAACATCAGAATCGATGTAATATAATAGTATTTAACAATTTTTTTTGCTTGTTTCAGAGAAATCATACACGATCGACAACAATTTAATTTAACAAAAGAAAACTACTTAAAAGGAAAAAAAATACCTACCTACATAAAAAAATCAAAGAAATATTGGAATTGCCAAAAAATCATTAAACCATTTTGTAAGAAGTATTGTTGAAAAAATATATGTTTTATATCCTCATTATATTGTTTAAATATTAACATCACATAATTTTTTACAACAAACTTTTTTGATATGAAAATTGTGGATGAATTTATTTTTTGTAAAAGTATTATATATTTGAAGTACTGACGTTAGGCTTTATTCAGATTCCATTAATGTTGTTAACTCATTCAACAATGTATAGTTTATAAAGCTATTTTTTTAAATTCCTACTATTAGTCCACACTCTCCCTATATATATTTATTTATATGTCTTGCTCTAATTTTCAATTGTAAATAAAATAATTTTTTTCATTCAAAAAAATTTTAATGCATTTTTTAAAACGTGTAGTGGATGATACTTGATGCTAATACAGTTTTTTTCATATAATAACTCATTAATTAAATTAAATTAAATTAATTTTTAATAATTTAATAAAAACTAATTAAGTTTTAATACTTTAAATAGAGTTTTAGCAGTTTGTAATGAAAATTGAAGTAAACAGGCAGTAGTTAAATCTGCAAAGTGCAAGAATTTCAGTGTTTTTCGCGAGAAGGTGAAGAATGTGAGTTCGATTCTTACGAAAGTTAATACAGTTTTGATACTCAATAATTTTTTGATAAATATTTAACGAAAAATAACTAAAATAAAATTTTTCCATATTGACCTAATTAGGAATTGAATATTTTTTTTTATATTACTTGTGACAAGTAAAGCCTAAACTGTAGAAATAAATCTTGATTTTTTTAATCATCTTTGAGCTTTCAATTCATATTTTATTTTTTAACTTACATTTTAAAAAAATTGTGTGATTATCATAAGTAAAATGTGTATGATATGGATTGGCGTCAGTTATTATTTAAATCCAGTTCATAATGAAAGCTCATTCCACAATTTGTAATTTATAAATGTTTCATAAGTAATATTTAAATGTTACACACAAACCTTGTTAATAACCTTTCAGTTTTTAATTTCTATTTTGTTTTTTAATTTACAATTTTTTAAATTTATTGTGATGCAATTCATTACAAGACAATTAATACTGTAAGTTCATTCCACGTTTCGTAGTTTATAAAGTTACTTTTTTACAAGTAGCATTGAAATGTTATAAACAACTTTTAATTCATATTTCATTTTTTAAATTTGCATTTTTAAATTTTTGTGAGGATCATTAGCAAAATATATATGATAAATCTCATGAAAAAGCTTAAAGTATCATATTAAAAGCAAATTATCTGCCATTTCTCATCATTTATTAAACTTGCCATGGAGGCTGATTTCTTCTAAAATACTTCATATTATTCGTCCCATTATACATAGACAATGTTATAATTAATTCATTTCACATGGATTAGATTTATATTTTTAATTTATTAAAATGTTTTCACTTGGTTCCATTATTTATTTTTAAAAAATTATTAAAATAATTCTTACTTGCAATTAAAATTATGTTCTAAAAGCATAAAATGTCAAATTTTAATAACGTTCCTAGTAAGAATTCAAAGACAGTTTAATGTCTATTCATATTCATGACTTTAAACTAGAAAAATTTTCCATCATTAAAAGTTGTGGTTATTCATAAAAAATAAGATTTCGTTTTTTTTTTTTATTAAATTTTGTTTCGACTCACTGCACCTTATGTTTCATGATTTTTCAAGAAACTTAATTAAGAAACTCACTTCGTAAATTTAATTAAATTAGCAATTTTTTTAAAGAAAACTTTCTCCTTTTATTTTGAACTTAACCATTGAAGCAAAATAATTTAGGGAGGCCAAGTTTGGTTATTTGGTAGCTTGAAATAGTAGTTTTTAAAAATTTATAATATTTTTGAGCGCTGAAGAGTGGGTGAAAAAAAATAGTTTAAAACTAATTTTAATTTTATAGGACTTGTGTCAACTGATATCCATTTCGCTTCACTTCTTCTTCACGGCATGTTTCATGTTTTTGTTTTTGGAAACTTTGCATGTGTACAGCATGGTGGCGTTTGTAGTCCCCAGGAATGGATTGTTGAACAGATTTCAAAATATGCTTGTTGGATGGGGTGAGTACTGTTTGTAGTATGTTCCTTCACAATGAAAATTTAAATTTTAGGTAAATAAATCCATATACAGGGAGCTTCAAAAATCTCTATAACTACGTTAAGGCATGATAAAATAATATATGAAGAACGCAAATCAACATAGAATGATTACTCAGAACCCAATCTTTGAAGTACTAGAGGGTTCTCTCTAATTAGAAGAGATTTTTAGTGATAGTAGTTATTTTCAGATAAGTCAAATCTAAGTAAGAGTTTTTTTAAACTTTTGATATTTATACTAAGAGGTGATAGAACAAAGATTGGCATTCACAAATCAGCATTGTAGCTCTAGAAGATATTTTTCGGCAAAGGGATTTTTAGTCATAAATGAAAGAAAACTTTGCCTTTGCTTATGAATTGTTTGTAATTTTTATTAAAACTATAAGCTTTGAAAATAAAAGAGCTAAGTACAAATGATGAAGGTCATTCGAAGAGATTTTATAAGCATAGTCTGATTGCATTCGAAATTATAAATTGGAAATTATTTTTCAGTCCTTAATTTATAAAAAATTACAATCAACGAAAAAATATCTAATATGAATCGTTCACTACAATCATACAACAATTTTTTAAATTTAAATTTTTTCTTTATCTTAAGAAAGAAGCAATTTAAAGGGAAATGAAACTTTCAACTCTACATCATTTTTACTTCATCTGTTAATCTGAAGGGCTCGTCTACGAAGTCGACAAGCATTTTTCATCATGAAACAACCTATTCCTCAACTCCACAGTTCAAATAAATAAAATTTATCTAGTTGTAATGTTTGCAAGATACGCACAATCATATTAACAGAAAGTGACATCTGGAACATCATCAGTTTAGTTACAAGCATACCTTGTATAGAGTTTTGTGTTTTTTAAATTTTTACTTTTGTAATGACGAAAAGTTTTTTGAAAAATTCTGTGCTTATAAAATGTTAAGATAATAAAGGCTATAAACGTTAATATCTCTTTTCTTAATGGAAACCATAGATTTGTTAAAAAAATATTCGAATGTACCACCCCACAATTTTAATTAAATATCCTCCAGTTTATTTAAGGAAAATAATTATATAAGTTTTGGATGAACTCGGGGATTTAAGGGAATTTAATTAAAATGGCATTGTCAGAAAGTTATTTACAGTAATTATTTACCTATATTTCTATTTAATAAAGCAAAAGTAATCCAGTTTTCAAAAAGCTATATTCAAAGAGATCAGAAAAAGATTTTACATAGCAATTCTGCTCAAATTCTAAGCCAAATCCAACAATTTCACCGCGATCAAAAATATCAATGGCAACCGATCCTTTGTCACTCAATAAAAACACATTTTATTGTATATTTTTTTTTCAATGATTGCTGTAAGATTTTTATGTACCTTCAGAAGACACCAGAATTTTCTAGAAGATAGTAGAAATTTTATATAGACATCACCAAATATTCTATTAAAAGTGTCATCAAGAAACCACAACCCTTTCACTTTATAACAATAATTTAAAACATTTGAGAGTGGAAAATGTTAATATGGGAACTATTCTATTATTAAAAAATTTCTTATGGTATGTTGCTTAGCTTAGATAAAAATAGCTTTTATTACGTTTTATATGTCTTTTGAAATGTGTAAATTTCTGCAAGACTGTTTTTTCATTATTTTCACATGTAGCTTTTTATTCTTGATTTGCGATATTTATGTGAGCTAATCAGGCAGATTTTGAAGAAGTTTATCTTCGCCTATAATCAATTCAAATTTCTGTATTTGGATCGATATTTATAATTTCTCAAAATGAATGCTCTTTATATGATAGATATTCTTTATTAATAGAATAATAAATATGAAAACCATCCCATATTTGTCCTCTTGATACTGCCCACATTTATCTTCTTGAAACAAATACCTGAAAAACATACAAGAAAAACAGTTTCAAGAAGAACCAGATGAAAACTTTCACATCTTAAGATAAATCAAATGAAGCTGATATTCTAAGCCTTTTTGAAGCACAAAATACCACATTGAATCATTTCACTATGAAAACCTTTTTTGAAGGCATCAAAAGAGAAAAGTGGATCGATTGCAAATTATTTCGGGGTAACATGGATATAGGGGACTCTAATGGAAATGAAATAAATAATTTTTCTAAAACAGTAGATAAAGTTCTATGATTTTTGTCTGTATTCTATAGTTTACCACTCAAGTCAGTTTTTTTATGAAGGGTTCTTTAGTTAAGCGAATATTACTCTAATACATATTTCTTTTAAATAAAATATTTCATTACATATTTTTCTATTTCTTTTACTGAGTCTTAAATAATTCATATTTCTCACCTTTCTAGTTATTTAAGATTTTTATATTAAAAGTGTGTTTTTTAAATGTTAGATTTTTCTAAATTTTCCCACAAGGTTTTGAAAAAATTATATTTGCATGCTGATAATATATGAAATAATACAAGTTTTCATAATATGGGAAAAATTTAAAAGTGAAGTTATCCATATTTCTAATTGCAATCAAAAATCAGCATTTGATTACATCTCTAATTGTAATAAAAATCCACATTTGATTACATTTTTAATTCTAATCAAAACAAACTTAGATAATATTACACGTTTGTCTGTGTCTCGTTGGTAGTAACTTTTATAATTTAAGCATTGATGTTTATTAATAGGAAATCACACGATAATTGTATTGTTCTTCATTTTTCTAAGGTGTATCCATTTTGATTCTGATTGTAACAGTCTGTTTTTTCCTGGAAGATTATGCAGCTTCTTATCAGTAAGTGAAACACTTTTGTATCTAAATTATAGTTATTAACAATTATTGAAATCATTTATTTCCATGTATAACAAATATTTTGATACCAGGCTTCAGCTTCCCAAATAATTAGTTTCTTTTCTAAAAAAAGAAACATTACAAAATTAAATATGCTTTAGAAGTGAAAGATTCTATTTATTTCGAATTCCATTAAATACAATATTAACCAAACATATAAAATATATTAAAGGATTCTCTAAGAAACAGAAAAAAACATTAATTACAACGTTATAAGATGTTCTCTTTTTTCTAAACAGAACTATTGGGTCGTTCGGAAAGTCATTTCGTATTTTTGTGTCAAAATGAAAAGAAATCTTCGTTTAATGAATAAATTATTTATTAAATTATAAAATTGCCATTCTGGTCTAATACCTTTTGCCATATTTTTGGTAGTAACATGATTACACGCTCATAAAAGTTTTGGTCTTTGCTGTAAAAAAAAACTGATTGAGGTGGTTTTTGGCCTCCTCATTTGAAGGAAAAATTTTGCAAATCAGTTCTGGTACTGATGTACTGTTAACACATCTTCTCCACACATATTGGCTAATTTATTTCTGGCTTGAACAGCATTTTTACCTTTTATAGCAAAAAAGAAAAAAATGACGAAAATGCTGTTTATTGCTCTCCATATTTAAAAGGGCACCATCCAAAAACTACTGCGAAGAATCAGCTGCACTTTTTCACACTCAAGCCTTGCTATATCAGCTCTTAAAACATAAAATGATTTTGCCGTTTAAGTATGAAATTGGGTGCGAAAAATGCAATTAAATCCTTTGTCAGGAAAAAACGAAATTACTTTCCGAACAACCTAATATATGCTTTCTAAAATAAGAAATATTACTTCTATTTAATTGATTGATTTAACTGAGTATTATCCCATTTCACAAAAAATAAAAGTAACACTTATATAAACAAATCATCGCATGTTTTAAAGTTTATAATATTTATTGCGATTATGTACAGAATTCGGAAATGAAATATTTAAAATATTTCCAATTAAAAACTCATATTTTTTCATTTTTAAAGTTGCTGGGCTCAGATGGACAAACCAATTGTATATCTGATCCTGGGTCCAGTAATATGCATCTGTGTTTTGGATTTCATAATGCTGGAAGCTGCCGGAAATGCTAATTACAAGCCTTTGAAAATAATCGATCACCGTCAACTCTTAAGTTGCAAGTGAGTGTCGAATTTTTTTTTCATTTAATATGATTTAAGAGGAGAGATTAAGTATGAGATTCCTTTCGATTTCATAAAGATAACAAATTCCCTATCCAAGAGAAATTTTAATTTATAAATACAAAAAACTCATATATTTTAAAAGTGAATATATTAAAATATTATAAGCGTTTTAAAGTTACACGAATTTAAAAATTATACGTAAGTACTTTAGATTTTGTTCAAAATGTTTCACTTTAGGAATTTTACTATGTAGATGCTGTATATTTCCCTTTTTTTCAATAAAAATGTCAGTTGAGTTAAGGGACATTTTTTTCAATATTTAATTATTTGCAATATCTTCTTTGATCTAGTGTAAGATAAGTCTATCTCATTTGGGTTCATTTGAAATCTATTGCATTTTATTTGCATTATAGATATAAATCTATAATGCAAATTAATTAAATTAAAGAAATCAAGAATACATAAGAACATGTGTTTTATTTCTTTTCTTTAATAAAAATGTATGGCAATTTGTTTTTCTGTTCCAGGATTCATCAGAGATCAAACTTGATTCTAATGCCTCTGATTTTATCATCTTATATAGTTGGAATGTTGTCTGACCACAATCAAGATCTAGCTCTTTACAGCGTGTTTTCTATTCTGAATACAATTATAGGAGTGCTAATTTTCTTTTTTCATACGCTCGGCAATGATGAGGTAATTTTTTTTAAATATCTTGTATGGAAATATTTTAACATGATGATATTAGTTTCGAGACTGGCATATTATCTGAATGCTGCGATGTGGACAGGGGTCATTCAGAAATAAGTTTACCACGGCTCGTTCATAGCAAGCAAAACAAAATTACTTGAAAAGATTTATTGGAAAAGATAATATACCAGCTACTTCTTAAAATAATAAATATAATAATTTTAGCACTTCAACCGGTGGGATAAGTTTTTGTAGTCTAGTGCCATAGTTGTCTGCCCCCTGGGGACAGTTTTAGCGTGTCAAAATATTTCGTTTGTCTGGGAAAGTGACGACCGAAATGGGATTTCTTCAAAGAATAGGTGTGAGTTTCTGGAAGCAAAATTGGGACTATAGGTCGGATGGTGAAACAGCTTCCAGAAAAACAACAACGCCTCGTACTGATGAGCCTTATCGTGGATTACCACGAAACTAATATACAGCATCCCACATTTAGTATTCTGGATTGACAATGTATTTCAACCGGAGCTATCTTGATAGATTTGTCTTGACTCTTAAGCCTCATTGTCAGTATAAGAAGAAATGAAAGCTAATGACTTAGATAACTGCAACAGCGTTAATGTAAGTGATCGGGAGGTTACAATCGCCGTATTGGATACATACAGAATTTGTCTGGCTGTACGCAAGAAGAAGGATATATACATAATTTATACAGTGCATTCCTTAGCTTCTTTTGTCTTTTGGCGCCTTCACTTGACAATGTGAGGAATTTACTTTCTGGATGACCTTTGTATGATACAGTGTTTTGTTACGACTCTCGAGACTTTGTATTGTTAAATTTGACGGTTACATTTGGATAATACGTACTTACTAAGATGGGTTTTGGAAATTTTTGATATAAATTTTACAAATTAAATATAATTTTAGCAAATTTTCTCAAAAATTTTGGAGTTTATTAGTGTTAGTAAACATTTGTAAATTCATTTTTACATCACTTTAAAATGAAAAGAATAAATTTTTCATTGATACTAGTTATTTTAATTTAACGTTTTCATTAATTTTAAAATTTTTTTCAAAATGTATTTAAGCATACTTTATGATACTCCTCTTTTCATTTTAGTTATTGCGTTTACATTCATAAGACCTCATAAGTAACATATTTTTATGTTTATGCAAAAAATTCTACATAATTAAAAGCAAAATTTTGAGTTAACACAATGGTTAATGAAACCAGCTTAAAATATTATCATTTTACAATGTTACTAATAAATGTTTGAATCTACTTTAAAATTTTTAATGTAGATTTAGCCAACGCATTTATCTGATATCTAGGGAACATGAAGTGTGATCGTTTCATTATAAGAATATATTTTAATTCCTTTCTAACATGGAAAAAAATTATTAACAAGTACAAAGTGCTTTATGAGCAAGATATTAATAAATAACGAGCATAATTTTGTGTATAATAGTAAAAAATGCAATGTATAACCTCATGAAAGAGAAAGAAAAATATTACCAATTTATTACTTTTCGGCATCACTGCCATTCATACTCAAGCATAGGGGTAGGGTGTCTTCCTCTTGATCTAGGCATCTTGGGTTCGAGTCCCTGTTCGGGCATGGTTGTTCTTTCTCTGTTCTATCTGTGAGGTGTGTGAATGTGACCTCCTATGAAAAGGGGTTGAGCAAGTGAATGAGTGAAGCATGATTGTAAATTCATACTCTTGGCCCTAGTTGACGCTATTAAAATGGAAGACGCACCCTATCGGCTTAAATCACTGTCTTCGGGACTTCATATTTGTCCTATGGCAAGTGACATAAATAACAACAATATGCTCAGACATTTGTTCCAGGACTGGATCAAACTGGAAATTCTGGTTTCAAGAAATATCATCAGCCCGTGTGATCTCGAAGCCAAAGTCAAACTTCTGATTCTGTGGAATCTCTTCATGCATTCATACAGATCCATCAAATATATATTGTATTGCATGGTGCACGTTATAGGTTTGCCAGATTTCCTATTGAATCGTGCAAATTTGCTCGAAAGGTAGAGGGTTTCAAGGTTTTGGTTGGAAAGTTTCGGAGCAAAAGGTCATACAAAAGTTAATTTGGTAACACTTATGCGGTGTACTTATTACAGGATCCTTGAAAGAATTAGAAGATTAATCTAAAGCTGGAGAAAACATATCAGCTTTGCCGAAAAGTAATAATTTAGTAATGCTTTCACTTCCTTTTCATGCTGTCAAATAATCTTTCTTATCATTGTATTCTAAATTGTGTAATTTACTTATTGAACTCCGTTGTTGTAAAAGTTTAAAAAATCAAAGAAATGATTTCGATAGCTTTAGAATAAATAAACGAAAAAGAAGATAATATTTTATCAATCTTCTTATTTGTTATTTTCTCCCCGGTGAAAAAGCATTTAAAAATATGCATTTTTAAGTTAGATGACATATGTACATATAGTTTGTTAGAAATACAGAAATGTGACCTATCAATAATTCATATTTTAATGATACAATTTTTAGAAATGTATATGACGAGTTTTAAATCTATAATTAAACTGTTTCATCGATTTAACGAAGAAGTTTTTTGTGCAATAATCGAAAGATGATGTCATCAAAATGGATCGTTCTACACTTAGTGATTCATAAGGTATTTCGAAAAATATTTACAATTTTTGAAGAACTGATCAAAATACTGCCGACGAAATGTATTTCATTTCAAAGAAACACTGACAGATGCAATGACAGCATTAACATTAAAATTAACCTTATTTCAGTCCACGTTATTAGGCATGTCTTTTTGTTTTCATTCTCTTTATATTCTATAGCTATTTTCATACACTTTTTTGTGTACATTTCATGATTAAATATTACTAACTTTCATAAACAGAAAATTCTCTATTAGTTTTTAGACATTGTTGTCAAAACTGAGAAATAAATCAAAATGAAGGAAAAAATTAAATGAATAATTATATATTATATTACACGCATTTCTTCTAAAATTCTCAATCATTTTAAGTTTAAGTGAATATACTATGCATTTCTACTTATATATGCTTAACATATATGATATAAATATAAGAATGATAATAATATTATTATGTTTTTAATTTGTCATGTTATACAACTGGAATATTCGACAGCTACATTTTATTTCGATTCGACTGTCATTTGAAACAACTGATTTTTTAAGGGAATAAAATTGGAAATAATGAGATAACTAATTTGTGAAGTATATAGAGTTTTGCCTTTCTTAAAAGGAAAACTTTATCGTAACAAAAAATAACACTTACAGGAGCTAATTGGAATCAAAATAAACTAATAGTTATTAAGAAATAACAGCTCTTATTGTGTAAGAGAATTCAATATGAAAAAATTAAAATATCAAAAAAGTAATGACGGAAAAATAATCGTAAGATGCAATAAGTGGAAAAATAAATAATAAATATCTGGTGCTAAAATCTGTTATTTTTCATTAAATATTAAAAAATATAATTGCTTTTAAATTTTTCATAGAAAAGTGGAGTATTTCTTTCTTATGATTTTCCTTTATTTGAGAAGAACATTCTCTTCATTGAAGTATCATAATTCAAACAAAAATTGTAATCTTTTCAAATTGAAGTGAATTGATAGATGCAACCCTTATTTGGAGAAAAAAGACTATTTGAGGTAGAAGGGAATTTCAAATATTGTGCATTGAAATGAATTTAGCTTTAGTAAACCTAGCAAAAGAATTCGAGAAAAATATCGTTGGTAGCAACGAATAATAAAATCTCTTGACTTTTCATGACGTTATAATATCATAATTTGTGTTACAAATAAAATCAAATGAAAAAGTTTTAATAGCAATTTGAAGACAAAACTCAATTAATATTTTCATCATCATTCAGTTTGTATCTAGGATTGATTATTTTTTAAAACTTGTTTTAATTGAGTAGCGGTTTTCCTTTTTTTGAAACAAATAATTTATAGAAGGTGTTTTCTATATTTCTGTATGCTATTATTTTATGTATTACTAAATGTTTAGGATACTTTGCTACTATTAATGCTGCTATTTAGGATAATTTTGATATCTTTGAGGATAATGTTTCTTTATATTTAAGTATGACAAATCAGTAAAATACTAATAAATTCAATTTGTTTTTCATATTTAGAAATAAAATGCAGATTGACTGGAATGGAATTATGTAGAATTAAATTAAAAATTATTTATTTTGTTACAAAAAGTCTATTTAATTTTAGAATTTTTAATCAAAATTACTTTTTTTGAGATATGGTTTCCATTTGTGCGATAATTTTCATTTATTTTAAAGTATAAGCATTATAATTTTTATCACTTTGTTTATTACAGGTTCGACAAAAAGTACGAGAATTTCTGAAGTGCTGCTTTAAACAGGAAAAGGATAGATAAAATCAATATTTTTGATGTTACTTACAATATATATTACAAATGAAAACGAATACTACAATAGGAGCATTTTGAAATTGTGTATCTATTATATTTCAAAAAAAATACTAAGCATTAAAAATTTGTTGATTTTTGCAAGATTTGAAGTCACATTTTTCACTTTTATATGAAAAATACAGAATTTTACCTATTGAGCTACAGTTTGTTGATTTCAATTTTCACTACAAACTACAAAAACTCTATTTAAAATATTAAAAATGAATTAAATTTAATTATGAATTAAAATTTAAAGAAACTATTAACATTAAGTACTACCCATTACAAGTTAAAAAAGGTACTTGAACTACAGTGTATGAATAAGAATTTGAGGATTAAAAATTTGAGCAAGATTCATAAATAAATATATATATAGGAAGAGTGTAAACTAATAGTAAGAATTGAATAATTATAATGATAGAATGGATTTTTTAAAATAATTTTTAGAAGAATGATTGTTTTAGCGTTGAATGTGAAATGAGTAAACTCGATATAGCTCTAATGCCACTTTATTACTCTTAAGTAAATTCTATAAGAGGATGTCTGCAAGCAGTCATTAAAAATCAGGATTTTGTAAAGAGAAAATCGTTTTTAAGCATAACAAAGATTACAAAGCATAAAAATAGCAATACTTTCATGTTATTGCTTAAAAAATATTTTGAATATCAAAATATTTGAAAGCTTTAAACTATTTGTAATTTTAAAACTACATTGTTTCAAACCAGGATTCTTCAAACTATTTACACAGAGTATAAAAAGTTTTTGTTTTTCTTCAAACCTGTAAAGATTTTCTAAATTTATTAAAAATTTCTTTTTTTTTTCAATTTCCAAATAAGTTTTACACAAATCTATAACAGAAAAAGATTAGCAAAATTTCTAAAGCAGAGGGAAGTTAAAAATAATCCCGACTAAATTTCAAAAAATGGTTTAGGTGCCAAGCACAAATAATTTGGGGGATTTTTGCCTTTTTTTAGGGGTTTTAGTTTGCTTTAAGATTTGTAAAAATGTAGGAGGATAATTTGTCACAGATTAGTAGCTCTGAAATCTCACCAAATGTGTCTCATCTTTTAAAAAGATTTTTAACCTGCGGATATAATAAACCCTTCTTTCTCTACCTAATTAAAATTCTCAGAATAGAAGGTTTTCTTTTTGGAAAAGCTCTTTAAATCTGGAACAAGCACCTTAAAACTGTTTCTAAGAATATTTAGAATTTCTAAATAAAGTTAGAAAAATGCTCGTCAAAGATTGTTACACATTTCCCAAGACTGTGAGAATATCTAGTTTAAAAATGCTTCATCAACATGAAGCATAATACTAAAGGGTAGAAAAGCACCATAGAAAGTTAAATCAAATTGTGAGATATCACGTTCTTTAAAATGTTTATTTCTTAGGTACTTTTAGAATTAAAATGCCAATTAAAGTCAACATCTAAAAAAGAACCATTTTGTTTCCGTTTCTGTTGACGGTTTTCTGACGAGAATGTATTTTAACTTCATTTACAAAAGTAGAAACAAAAAATAGTGTTGCTATTTATCATATAAAAGTCATTAACATAAAAGAACTTTGCAGAAAAATTTCGAAAACTTCTAATCCACAGCTTTTAAACAGCAAGGTGTACATTATTAATTTTTTGCTGCCATACAAACATTTTTAATTAATCATAACATTCTTCCTAACTTTAATTTATCAATTTTAAAAAAATCTTTAATAAAATATTGGTAGGTTTTATAAGAGCAAGAAAAAATTCACAGAAATTTCAATTTAAAAAAAAATTAATTCATTAATTTCATGCATGAAAACTAAACATTCTTTATTTTTGCTCCTCTTATTGTATTGCTAAGCCATGAATTGTAATTACTTTTTTGCACTTATATTTTATAAATATTTATAAAAATACAAATTCATTAAAATATAATTTATGCTTATAATCAAATACATTTTCATTCATGTTATTTAATTTTTAAATTTTAAACTATTCTTTATATTTATTGCTCTTCCAGCATTTTGAAAATTTTTTAGGGTATAAGAAAAATAATTTTTTGCAGTAAATTCTTCAACACGAGAGAAAGTATGTTACGTTTTACGTACAGTTAAAATTTTAAAGATACAAGCAATCATTTCAGTCAGTCATTTTTAGCGAAAATCGACCTTTTCAACGTGTTTTAATATCTTTAGAATTAATTTGTATCAAATCAATTTTCAATTAGTAATAGTGAAATATTGAGCATTTTAAAGAATCTCAAAGGCGAACATTTTTATGTAATTGTTAAAAATATAAATTTGTAATACAACTATTTAATATGTAATATAATTTTTTAGATCAAATGATTCTGATCACCGATTACATCCAGTAGTTTTATTCTCACCATTTTCATCACGAGCATAGAAAGAAAAGATAAATAGAAAACTGAAATGAAAAAATTTAGTGAATACGTTTGCTAAAAAGAATGAAAAGGGAAAAAATACAAACGTAAAAGGAAGAAAGAGGACTTACAGAGATTTATTTAATGGTGGTGTCCTGAATGCTTGCAACCTTTTTGGCTGAAGCAGAATGATTTTTACGGTTGATTTCAATACTAGTTTTTAGGCTGAAAAAAGAGGATAAAAAAAAATCTTTTTGCTTTGGAAACTCATTTAGGCTAACAAATTACGAATTTTCTGATTGATTGTGAAATACTAAGTAAATAAAATTCTGAATTTGCAAACAGAATTAAATTATAATGCAGACCGGACGGGAGTCATATTACATTAAGGTTAATTTTATAGATGTCCTGTAAAATTCATGGCCACATTTCACTGAGGGCAGATTACGTATCTGCTATTTCGCATCTCCGATGTGGTGCTTTTTGCTTTCCGGGTAGAAAAACTTGCAAATTAAAAACCTGATGGTGGATTCTAATATCAAGGCAATCTTGAAATAAAACATGTCATGCACATGTAAAATTGGGTAAAATTTTACTCGTTCTACTTTTCTTGTGTACAAAATAACAAATGTAACGAAATGGGATTTTCTGTAACGAGAAAGTACTATACTTGACTGATCTCAAAGTTTCAGACTTGAATACCTACCTTCAATAACCTTTGTGGGGAACCTCGTAATCGGAGATGAGATGCTTCCGGTATGATGGTTGGATCTCGCCAACTCTGTGGATAGAAATAAAGGTAGGGTATCCAGCTCCTCCCATCTATGACAGGACGTACTTCTTACGGGGAGGGTTGTACCGTGGCTGATGATGGTCCTTAGGACTCAACCACAGTTCCTGCCAGTGTTGCTGTAGCTGCGGTCCAGTCATTCAGTATTTATTTCCGAGTACTTTCGGGCGGATACGGAGTGTCAGTAATATGGCTTATACTTACCCTTAATATTTACTCTTATTCTATAAATACCTACTGTAAAGTGAAAAAATAAGTAAAATCAGTAGAAAGAGAATTTAAGTGTAAAGAAATCTGTGGATAGGTTGCTGGCAATATTTTATTTCTTCGAAAAGAATATTTTAAGAATTAATCCCAATTACCATATTCTCTTTTTTTACACACAGTTGAAAATACTGATGATGATGTCACGGAAAGGGAACGCAGTAGATTCTGAGGGTAAAGGCAGAAGTCTGACTTCTAACTCAAATGAAGACACACACACATTCGTTTGCACAACCCCTTTTTACAGGGGTCGGTCACTCATATATCTTACAGATAGAACACAAGGGAAGAACAACCATGTCCGAACCAGGACTCGAACTCGGAACGCCCATATCAAGGGAAAGAGGCCCTACCCCTAAGCCAGTACGCTAGAGGTTAAAGACACTTAATTGAAAAAGTCTTCTATTCTTTTAAAAAATTAAACAAATATAACATTCACATTTTATTTAGGTTGAAAAGAAACATGACACAAATTTTATGAAAGATTGAAGAAATATAAGTACGAGTTAAATGTCTTAAAAAGTAGCAAAGTAATATCACAAAAATATATAACATCATATTTGAAGAATAATAAACTGTTGGTGTTATTATGAAGACAACTGCTGTTATAATTTCAGTTAAAAAGTTATATTTTGGTTTTGAAGCTTCCAAAAGCTAACCTAAAAAAACCTAGCAAAAACTTTTTAACAATCGACATTTGTATATCTATTAATCTAGTTTATTAGATGGTAAGGTTGAGTTCATGTACGGAGAAATGTGGCGAACTATTTAAGATAATTGAATTCATATGTAAGCGCGGAACTCCTTTCTTATCAGCAATTAACTTCAAAATTTTATACACTTCTAAAATTTTAATTAAAAGGCTACATGCCATATTTAATTCATCTAAAGAGCTGAACTTTACAAATAAAAACATACAGATAAATAAAATATCTATTCTTGGGCATATTTGGTCCAAAATTTTTTTACACAAATCTACAATTTTGATGTTAAATTTGGCACCAAATTTCTCGAATATAATTATTTAGGTTTCCAGGTTATTGTTCCTGCAAACTAACAACATGAATTTTATTTTAGCATATATCACACATATTATGACAGAAATCTATAAATTTAGCCTTAAAAATGCAAATTAAATTACACTTCTTTGGTTTAAAACATTTTTGATTTATCAGTTCCAAACATAAATAGATAATACGATAAAAATACTAAAAAATTCTAAAAACATGTTTTTCAGATTCAGCTAGGCAAATAGAGATCGAAGCGTTTGACAATTATAGCATTGCAATTATTATATACTTGGATACGAGAAATTCAAAAGTATGATACAATTTATATTTATGAGTCTCAAAATTTATGAATTATATCTAGTAATTAAATATTTTCTTTTTTATCTGAGAGATATGAAGGTTTCATTTTTTCCCATTCAATTATATGAGTCATATCCAATATTCCCCTTGATCTGGGCATCCTTGGTTCGAGTCCCGGTTTAGGCATGGTTGTTCTTCCTCTGTTATATCTGTGAGATGTGTAAATGTAGCCTCCTGTGAAAAGGGGTTGTCCAAGCGAATGTGTGATACGTGAGTGGTTAAGTCGTACTCATAGTTCTTGCTAGCACTACTGAAAAAAAACAAAAACAAGAGAAGCTATCTATCGGCTTAAATCGTTTTCTTCGTAACAGCGGGCTTGTCCCTGACAAGTGCCCAAAGAAATAACAACATATCCACTGTTATAAATTTAGCCAAAATTTTTCTGTCCAAAAGTTTGTAAACATTCTACTTCATTAAAAACTAAATAAGCTTTTATAGTACTTTTCAGCTTTAACCCAAAAATATTATCTTACAAAAATAATTAATACATCAACTAAAAAAACACTGTCCAATAAACCTTAAACAATTTTATAATATGATAGCATTGTAATTTCTGTGCAATTTTTCTCCAACTTTAATATTTTTTAAATTTTTAATTTGACACAAAATCTCTTTTAATGCTTCGTTTCTAGCATGGAATTCAATTTCCGTTTTTCTGATTTCGCTCATTCGTAAGCCATTGTTAAAATTAAAATAAAAAATTTTCCTTTTTTAGAAATTGAGCTCAATGAAAGACCTTCAGTTTGCTTTAATTTCATATCATATGAATTTTTAAATTGCACGTTCAATAATTTATAGTAGACTGATGCAATAAAATTCATATTAATTTGTTTTTATCGAAAAAGCAAAGTGAGATTATAAATAAATACATTTCATTTTAGTTCTTAACAGTCAGGAAGGTTAATATTCTTGGCAAACTTTACGGTTTACATACACCCCTATAAAACTATAGTCGGATTCTAAAAAATAAAAAAATTATTAAGATAAAAAATTTGCAAAGTTTGTCCATTAGTCAAAAGGTGTTTTTAAGGGATTTTTTTTTTGCTTTTAAATTAAATAATTCCATATATCCTTTAAGAAATAGATTCAATAATTATTTACTAACATGTATTTCTTTTCACAACTTAGCTTGTGAAATGAGAAAAATGTATTAAAATAAAGAATTTACCTAAGAATTCATTTTATTTCCTTTCTGCTTCTGCTTCTAATAATTGTTAACAAATACCATTCACTGAAGAAATTCTATGAAGCGAAGAGTTTCATTTAGTTGCTAATAACAAAATTTAAGTCCAGTAATTCCCTAGAACCAACTTATTCGGTGCGCTGATTTTACCCACTAGCATTACTTGAACTGTTCCAGTAACAAAATAGTATATAAAAAAGGAAATTCGCTTTCCAAATACAGATTTCTTTTAAGAAAAGAGATAGAACGAATGAACAGAGAGGAAATAAAAAGGAAATATCTATTAAATGTTAGAGATTTATTTAATAAAGGTTTCCTGAATGTTAGAATCTCTGAGGACTGAAGAGGAATGATTTTTACGCCTGTTTGCTTGATTTCGCAAAGCTGGAAGGGCTTCCTTTTCTTAATTCAGGACAGTGATTTTTACTGATTGGGTCCCAGAGAGGGGAAAATAAATAAAGGAAAATCAGAAAAGAACATTTTAAATAAATTCAGAATATGATTGATTGGAAAATTCATCTCAGATACTATTATGTAATTTTATTTTTTCTATGAAAATAATGGCTGGAAATTCTTAAAGACGGAATGAATTATTTGTTATTATGGCTATATTTTAGTGATTCTCATGGTATTAAATAAAACGGATCATATATTTCTGTGGTTAATTCATTTACATATTTTTAAAATATACATGAATTAATTTGAAACCTATAAATATGAAAACTGATCTGTTAATATTTTTTACTAAAAGGTGCCCCAATATTAACGCAAGAATTGAATTTGTCACCATTCATGTTGTAAAGTGTTGGTAACCCTATTTAAGAAAATGACAGCTGTTAGTTTAGGGTTAGTAAAACTGGAATTTTACACAATAGAACAAAGTGTTTTTATTGTTGAATAATATTCCCAAAATAATGAAAGCTTGGTGGTTACAGATCTAAAGTTGGAAATATCCACCTAGATAGTCCGATTTAGTTCCATTGGATTTCTTTTTATGGGGTTATTTGAATTCAAAGGTCTATACTAACACGTCCACAAGCACATGTGTATTGAAGGTGGAAATTCAACTCTTTATAAACGAAATTCAGACACATTTATGCAGAATTTTTTCAAAGAGAGTGTATGCACCATCAAAATCCTGGAAACTATTTGCTCTATGTGTTATTCCATACATAAACCTCTTATGTTCTTTACTATTGATAAATAAATAAAACAGTTTAAAGGAAATAAAAACAGTGTTTTTTATTTAATTCTATTCTTGCATTAACAGGTTGCTCTATAGTGTAACAGTTTATTTTTACTAACTCTGAACTGTCAGCTGTCAGTTTTTTTAATAGTGTTGACAACACTTTACTCTATGAATGGTTGTAAATTCAAATTTTGTATTAATTTTGAGGCATCCTTTATTAAAATAATTTCGAGTAAAGAATTTCTCCCTAAAATTTAAAAAAAGCAGCATTAACACTTATAATTCAATTTTGAAGCATCAAAAAGTGTTTCAAATTAAAATTTTATTTTGAATATTTTGAAATTAATCCAAGATTTTTCTTAGATCTTTCTTTTTTTTTAATTCGAAGAACTATTTTGTTTTTGTTTTGCTTCATTGTTATTTTCAAATTGAGGTGACTCTATAAGCTATAAACTTTTCAGAGGAGTTCATGTTTGAAGCATTTGACTTGTCTGAGTATATCAAAAATATCTTCATTGTTAACTTAGGAATACATTGTTAGAATATACTTATTATATTTTATAGAAATTTTATCTGAAAAAATAATTCTTTTATCTTCACTTATGTTTTACCTGAAAAAATATTTTAATTACCTTCTATCTTTTGTAGCAGTGATAGATATCCAAAATACACTCATGTCCAAAAATTAAAAGTAATGTAAGTTCAGGAAAAGAAAGAGTCGGAAGCAAAACAAACGTGACTTATTTGTAATGCCTATTTATTAAACAAAAGGTAAAGATCAAGAGAGATGCTATATGTATAATATGATTAATAAAAACTGCAATTTTTTTGCTCCCTGGAACAAATTACAAGAAAAAAAAACCCTACCTGTTCACAAAAAACAATATTACATTACATGGGTGGTATGATGGTTAATACATAGTATGACTCACAGACGATGCAATACAGTCCGAACAACGCCTAGATACACTGAGTATCAAATTATCGATCTGATCTTAGAGGATGCTACATCACTCATCAAGCAATTTCTCTGAAGTTCCGGTAGACATATAGGAGGTGGTTGACGGGCTACAACTCGTCTGCCAAGGGTGTCCCACACATGTTTTACTGGATTCAAGTCCGGTGGTAATGCAGGCAAGTCGGCACTAGTAATATTCTCCAATCGAAGACATTCGTTTACGATGTTTGAAAGCTGAGGACGGGCGTTGTCATCCATAAACACGAATTCTGTGACCATGGTGTTCCGAAACAAACGTGCAGGTTGTTCCAGAATGACGTCCTGATAGATTTGGTCTGGCATGGTTCGAGCATGCAGGTCAGTTCTGGAACCCAGAATTCTTCACCAAACGAGAAATCCTGCACCACCATAATGGTGTCATTCAATGATGTTTTCTTAGTCGTAACGGGTATCTGGCACCTCCATATGAAAGTCAGACTGCAAGCTAAACTTGGGCTCGCCCTAAAACATCACACAAATCCACTGTTGTGGTGTCCACAATACATGCTCTCTACTCTAGGCTAACCGCAGGCGACAGTAAGTTGCAGTAAGTACAACACATCTACAAGCATATAGACCAATTTGCTCTAAGCGTTCGTATTCTGTCTGCCTTGAAACTGTCTTAGCAGGGGCTGAGGATATCTGATGCGTGCTTCGTCTGTTCCTTTTGGCAGTTTGGCAAACAAATATTCAAATCGATATGTTTATACGAAATGGCTTTGAAAATACGCATTACATTGAACACAAAAAGTGAAGTGACAAAAGTCATGGGATAGCAATATGCAAATATACAGATGGCAGTAGTATCGTAGCGAAAAAGTATAAATGCGCAGTTCGTTTTCCAGAGCTTTCATTTGTGTTCAAGTTATTCATGTGAACATGTTTTTCATGATTTATGGCGGCACGACGAGAATTAACAGACTTTGAACGTGGAATGTTAGTTGGAGCTAGACGCATGGGTCATTACATTGCGGATATCGTTAGTGAATTCAACATTCCGAGATCCACAGTATCAAGAGTATGCCGAGAGTATGAAATTTCAGGCATCACATCCCATCATGGACAGCGCAGTGGGCGACCACCTGCACTTAACGACCGAGACCGCCGACGTCTGTGTAGAATGGTTAGTGTTAATAGACACGCAACACTTCGTCAAATAACTGCAGGAATCAATGTGGGACGTACGAGGGACGTGTCCGATAGGACTGTGCGGCTAAATTTGTCTTCCTTGGACTATGACAGCAGAAGACCGACTCGAGTGCCTTTACTGACAGCACGACATCGCCTGCAGCGACTCTCCTGGGCTCGTGAGCATATCGACTGACCCTAGACCAGTGGAAAACTGTGACGTGGTCAGATGAGTCACGATTTCAGTTGTTACGAGCTGATGGTAGAGTTCGAGTGTGGCGCAGACCCCACGAAGCCATGGACCCAAACTGTCAGAAAGGCACTGTTCAAGCTGGTGGTGGCTGCATAATGGTGTGGGCTGTTTTTACATGGCATGGAATCGGTCCTCTGGTGCAACTGAACCGATCATTGATCATGTCCGTTCGTGCCCAAACTCCTGCACCATCCACACTTTCACAATTATGGACGTCTATACAGACAGCATGGCTCAATATTCCTGCAGAGGACTTCCAACGACTTGTGGACTCCATGACACGTCGAGTTGTTGCACTTCGCCGGGCAAAAGGAGGACCGACACGATATTAACAGTCATCCCATGACTTTTGTCACTTCAGTGTATATTCATGAAACATAATGTATTCATCATATTGAAAATACATTATATTCATGAATATTTCTTTTTTTTTATTCATAAAACAATAATATTAGAACAAATGAAAAAAATAGAATAAATTAACAAATTTAATCACCCTATATGTTTTATTCTATTATCAATTATTTTTAGTTTACATCAAATAAATATTTTATTTAAATAAAATTAAACTTTGCTAAACGGAATATAAAAATATTTTTATATTTTCTTTAAATATTTCTTACATTAATTTTTGCATTTTTAATATGAAATTCTAATCTTAATTTCCAAAAATTAGAAAATCATGTTTCTAAGGTATTTATTTAAGAACAACCTGCAAAAGCTTCTCAATTTATAATAGTTTAATTTAAAATAAAATCCTCTAAAACTCTTTTGTCGCTCTCTTTCGTAAAAATTTCTCTCTTTATAAACCCATTGTTAATTTCAACGCCTCTCTTCTGTCACTAGGTGATTTTTAAGATTTTATTATTTCTGAGCTGGATTTTAAACTTCGAAAAGAAGAATTTAATACTTATTGTTTTTTCAGCCATTATCTTGGCGTAAGTGTTTACTCTATCACATTTTTAATTCGCGAAAAGTCTTTTGTCCACATCAGTAGAATTTTTCGAAATAATAGCTTACGAAAAATTCTACTTAAGGAAGGTGCTTAACAATATTGTATTCATTTTTATGTTTTGAGACATGACTTGAGCTTTTCAAGTTGGCCTTTTGCATGGCAGTAATTTTCTGTAGTTTTTTTTTACACCGAGTCTTCACAGACAACAGATTTTAAATATTTATGTTCTTTTTATTAATGCCCGGTAATCTTTTCAAAATATTATTTAATTTGTTTCTTCTAAATTTTGTTTGAAAATCACCGCTTTTGAGTGACTGGACCAAAAAAAAAGGAGTTAAAAATATAAAGGAAATTATTTTCTTAAAATCGATGTACTTTATTTTATATGAAGAATAAAAAACAAAGCACTGTGCTTGTCAAAATATTCGAATTCGATATTCTGAATCCATAAAACACATTTTTGGGATCATGTCTGTCTCTCTGTATGAACATGATAATATAAAAATGCCTTAAGATAGATGGAAGAAATTTGGTAAGTGATCTCCACTCTAAATATGTCGCCTTCTATTAAATTTTGCTATAGTTCAGTTATCTAAACGTCCCATTTTAAAGAAATCCTTGGGGTATTTAAGGATAATCTTTAAAATTTTTAAGATGGCGAAGTCGACACTTGAGCTGGTACCTTGATCCAGACCTCTAGACGAAAACAACAGGAGGACGTTTGACCTCGACAGATTTAGCGTGCACCAGAGTCTTTCATATGACGGTTCTTAAGTGGAATTAGGTTTTGAATTTGAAATCCTTCGGTTCTAAAGCTGATACCTTATTACCACACATTCGTGGTCCAACAAATGAGCTAAATTTGGTTCAATTTAGTTGGGGAAATCCGGTTGTCTAAATATAAAATAGCCCTATAACTACAAAATAAAGAGAGCAAGATGCGTAAAATTTAGGACACAGATCTAACATCTAAAGTATAGATACCAATCAAGTTTGAATCATATCGATCAAGAAGTTAATTCATTTGTTGATTTGGGATTTTAAAAGCATGTAAACGTGATAACTAAAAAAAAAAGAAAAAAAACATTGGCGTAAATGTATGAGATTCGGTATGAGATTTTATAACTGCTATTGTGTCAAATTTTCGTTTCAGGTGATAAGAAAAATGCTTCCAAAATACACTGCGTATTAACAGCATCTTATTGAATAATCGCCAAAAAAAGAATCTTCAAAGATCACAAGCTAATAGGCTGTTTTTTAGTTTCTTTCATCAATGAAAGGCTTTTATTAATACTCAAGTTTATTTGTTAGAGAATATATGAGATCAATTTATTTATCAATTAAATACGCGTAATTTCAGAAAAACTGATTTTTGAAAAAAATTTAAAGTTTGTTTTGAGAAATCTTTTTATTTAACTCTTTATTCATTTTAAGATCAATATTATTTAAAAGGTAGGCATTCCGTTTTTCAAAATGTATTAAATGCACAATATCTAAAATGTATTGTAGGTATATGATAACCAATTAACTGTTTCAACATTTGCTTTCAAATTCATGAGCAAATTTTGTGAATGTCTTAAAAAAGGAGTTTTCCTACCGTCATGCTAAGATTTTCAAAGATTTTTTTAAGTAATCAAGATCATATATATATGCATATGTATTAATCAGCTCTAAGACTTTGGAAAAATTAAAAATTTCATGCCTTTTCTTGATTTTAACGTTAATAAAGCTATATTTATAATCGTTTTTACAAAATGCATTATTTCATATTGTAATAATGATTTCTTAAAACAACTACAATTAAAATTCTCATAATAAAGATAAGAAAGTTTAGACAATTCAAAGTTCTTGTGGCAAGATTTCATGCTCCGATAGTTGTCAGAGATAAAAGTTTGATTTCTTTCGATCAATTGAAAATAAAATCGGACTTTGTCTTGTTTTTAGTACCTCTCGCGTAATTAAAGAAATAGATTTTATGAATTCATTTTGCCCAATCAGAGACAGATTAGTATTTTCCAGTTGGAGACACTAAATTACTTTAGAGAAGATGAAAGGTTTTTAATTGCATCTTAAGTGCTTATATCAAAAGTTCCCCTTCGTATTTACTAACCAGCAGTGCGATTTTCATTCTACAATTCTCAATTTTCTTTGGAAAAAACTCAAAAGATTAAACACATTCTTCAATTTATTCTCTATTTGTTTAGGAAGAGAAGAACAATGCAAAACACAATATAATATAAAATAATATAAAATTAAATGTGATTGTGATTTTTTTCCCATGATAACTCAAAAATTTTATTTCAAAAAACCAAATTTTACATTAATTAGAAATAAAATTTTTTTAATGATGCTCTTTTAATTATTTTAATCCTTTCTCAGCATTTTGAAATTAAAAAAAAAAATGGCACAGTTTTAAACGAAAGATTTTATTTTCGAAATCATTTCTGGTGCTTCATCAAATAATTAATGACAGAATTTTATTTCATTGTTTAAAACTGAAGAAGAAAAGTTCTGTTGTTTATCTGCATAATGAATCGGAAAGTGAAAGTGAAAGGAACATAGCACCACTGAAACTTATGCAATTTGAAGCTGATTACTTAGGCTCAAATTTTAATGGCACTATTATATCAAGAATTTAGAGCCCATTAAGATGGTCCAAGAGCATAATAAACAAAACAGATGTAAAAGTTTTTAATGTCTGTTATAGTTAGCTATTTAAAAATATTTTTTGAAAGAACAGTAATTAAGAAGTTATGCAGATTTAATCGAAATTAACTTGACCAATATAAGTGGCAAATCAACTAGTAGTCAAAGATGAATGGTTAACAGCATGAAACACTTAATTTTGTCTTTCCCGTGATTTGGGCTTTCTGGGTTCGAGTTCGGGCATGGTTATTCTTCTTTTGTTTTTATCTATGAGATGTGTGAAAGTGCCCTCCTGTAAAAAAGTTTGTGAAAGCGAATGAGTGATGTGTGATTTGCAAAGGCTTTATTTTAGCCTTGGTTGGTGCTACTAAAAACAAGAGACGCATCCTATCGACTTCAATCTCTGTTTTCTAACAGCGGGCTTGTCAACTTGGCAAGTGCCATAAGAAACAGCAACTCATAATTTTAACTACAAAACACATGACTAACTAAAGTTATGTATATTTAATGTAAAAATTATATCAATTTACCTAATAAATAAAATATAATTGATATAATACATTAGTATACTTTTTAAAGATAAAAAAAAATGAGTTTAAGCTGGTCTGAAAATATCGTAACAATCTAGAAAATTTAAAAAAGCCTGTTAAGGAATAATTTAGAAGAAAATGTTCTTTGATGGTTTATCTACATGAAATATTCTTTGATACAGCTGATCTATTAACAAAAAGCTTCTTTGAATTCGTAAAATTAATTAAAATAAGTAAATAAAAGTCTTCAAATATTTATCATATGATACGCAATTAATATTAATTCTTACCTCCGGAGAATGATTGGTTTAAAACAGAACTTTTATTCAAAAGTGTTCTCTTATTTTTAATTAGAACATAAATAATAGCTTCCAAAAGTATCAGGTGATTTAATTAGATTGCAATAGTTAAATTTTATGCGAAGATAATTTGCCAGACAGGATTAATTCTATTGGGTACCATACTGATTTCTGATCACTTCCACTAATATTACTATTATTATTTCTCAGCATACTTAAAAAGGATTTTAACAATAAGATAGTCAATAAGGATAAGTAAGGATCAAGAATAAAAATTAAAAGTTTATTTGATGATGTTATTTTGAATATTTTTGTTCCTTAAGATCGTTAAGAAATGAATCTTAAGCCTCACTGTTTGAAGCGCAGAAATGGAGGAATATATTTTTACTATTCTACGTTTAATGAAGCCTTCTGAGAGTGAAGTTTACCTATTGACTATAAAAGAAATAAAAATAAATAAAAATAAGGCCGAATTCTGACTTCCATAAGGTAGAAATTTATCTCACATACTGCTGTCTAATTTTATGGAGGCCCTATAAAAGTTGAGGCTAAAATTTTCTCGAGGACAGATTATATTTAGAGCTATTTTATGCCCCAAATACAGTGCTTGTCTATTTTAGTACTGAGAATAAAAGAAGGAACATTTAAGGCTGAGATTGAATTTTAATGTAATGGAAGTCGTAAAAAGCAGTGTGTTACCAATTTTCTTGCCCGTTTCGGTAGAGTGCCAAAAACTTTCCCTTTATCTCTTGCTGTCCACAGTGTCGATATTTGGTTTGCTGAAAACCTCTGAAGAAAACCTCATATCCTTTAGAAAAGTAAAAAACATATCTTCGTAACACTAAGAAGATAGGATTTATTAATTCAATTATTACCAATAATATATATATAAGAACATTTTATAAATTTTTATTTTTCTTTATTTTATTTTTTATTTCCTATTGCATTTACTGCGTATTGCAATCATTACTTTATCTTATTATTATTATTTTTATATTGATATTAAATTGCAGATGAATTATTTTTTTCATCATTTACTCTTACTTTTTAACACCTGTATGGATGAATAATAGCTTTTCATTACGAATTAATTTTAGCTTTGTAATCCCCATATTACATATTTATATGCATAACTTTTTTTCTTAATCACACTTTTATTTCGTAATACCGATATTATATTGAAGATGAATCAATGATCTTCCTGTAATACTTTATTTTTTATTTTGTTATACAGATGTTACATATATAGATGAAAAATCGTCTTTCATTACTTACTTCATTTTCATTTTCTGTAATACCGATATTGAGTATATAAATAAATTACTGTTTCTATTTAAAAATTAATTTAATTTTTGTTCAAATTTTAAATAGTTCAGTAATTTTGTTATTCATATATTAAAACGGAATGATTTCCTTTATATTGTTTCGTTAACCCTGTATTTGGCATGTTTGCTCAAGCAACAAATGTTTTCATTGATTCGTTTTGGAGATTTACTTCCAATGTTTTGCACAGGTAATAAATATATTTCAGTATTTCAGTGTGTAGATTTCTAGGTAATAATTGGAATCATTTTACAAAAATTGGATGAAATAAAATTAGTTAAAAAAATTCATTGAAATAAAGAGTGCTTAATTCTATATATATATTTCACTTATTTAGTATTGGATAAAAAGGATTTACTGCACATAGGAGCGATGTGTTTTAGATTTTTTTTTAGAATTTTAATTCTCCATATATATTTATTTATTTAGTATTGCATAAAAAGGATTTACTACACATAGGGGCGATGTTTTTTTATTAATCTAAAAAATACTTTTTTGCTGCAATATTCAAGAACATCATTGGGCAAACTTGATTTTCATAACGTTATATTTTTGAAAAGGATTTACTTAAAACAATTTAATTGCCGAGAAAATTTTTCATAAATTCTGGCATTTTTTCAACAAAAATATTTTTTTGATTAATATGCAATAATAAATTTTATTGTTGCTCTAAAATTCAAATCATTTGTTTATTTAATATCGAATATTTAACAGAAATTTTTTTTTCATTGTTTTAAGCAAAAGAAAGACGATTTTGCTTAATATTTTTGCAGTTTGCTAGGAATGATAAGACGAAATTACACTACCTGGATGTGAAAAAAATAAATGAAATAAATTGTTATATTTTTGATACAATCATGTCATGAGATGTGATTTTATGAGAATGAATTATAAACTGAATGAATATAGCAGGTGTATGAATATTAAAATAACAAGAATTTGACATTTGATATGAAACAAAAGCTTATTCTAAAGTTACAAAAATCTCAGAAATGTTGACAGACATGATTGGAAAGGCATAGTGAAATTTTAACGTTTAATACTTGAATACGAATCATAATATACTTAAAAATAGTATGATAACATTTATACAATAATTTTTTTTTATTTCTATTCTTTTCGTATCCTGGGTCTGTTTATACATGAATCTTCTAAGATGTCGGATTTTGAGTCTGGAATTATTTGGCCTTGAAACTAAGACCTCACCCCTAGACTACTGCAGAACATAAATGTATAAAGATGATACTATACGAGAATTTCACAACCAAACAATACCCAATTCTGCTAAACACTTTAATAACTCTTAACCAAATATCTGAGAATAAATATAACTAATTGTTAATTTTAGTTAATGTGCATTTAAAAGGTTTAGTTAAGCCGTATTTAACATTTTTGAATCTAAATTTAAAATATATTTGATTTATTAATACACTGATTTCAAAAAAATGTGAAAATATGGCATTTGCCATCCTATTCTTAGCTCGAAAATTGTGCTAGATACCTTTTACTCTTTAAAATGTTGACTCAATGTCAAGCGCCGAGAAAAGTTCTCTTTCCTAGCCTAATTAAAATTCTCACGGCAAGAAAACCTTTTTTTTTATGCCGGAGAACAGCTCCATAATTCTTGAAGCAACATATTAAAACTATTTCAAAGAGCATTTCAACTTTCTAAATAAGGTGGTAAAAATACGCATCAAAAGCTGTCACATACTTTACAGAGCTTTAAGGAATTCCAGTTTTCAAAATATTTTATCAACATCTGACGTAGTATTAGCTAACATGCAGAGCGGAATCAAATTGTGAGATGTCATATTCCCCCAACCTTATTTCTCAGAAACGTTTTAAGAAGGCAAAATGCCAATTAAAGTCAACAGTCGAAAAGAAACGTTTTGTTTGAGTTTCTGTTTCCGTCTTGAGCTCTAGCGCGGAAGTGTTTTAATTTAACTCCAGGAACAAACACAAAATATGTCTGTCACCAGGAATGGGGAAGTTATTAGCATAAAGAAAGTTTCAAGATAAAGTATATGTTTTTGGAAGTTGCAAATTCATAGTTCATTAAATAGTATTTTGGCATTCGCTTAGAAAAACATTTTAATTAATTGCGCAGTTTTCTCATCAACTAGGAATTATTTTAGTTGGGCATTTAGCTGTTAAATTAATCATGCATAGTTATTTTATTTGATTTATTTCATAGATGATATGAATGGTTTATTATGCTAATGATTAAGAATTGAATGCTTCTATTTTGTGCAGTTTTATTTCTCTTTCACGTTACTTTTTGGAAAATAATTATTTGAATTCGTTTATTTTAATTATATTGAGAAGAATCCAAAATAAATTTAAAATTTCTGAAAGATTCTAGTTCTTTAAAATTCCATTCATATAATTTTCTATTTATTTGAATCTACTACTTTTAAGCAGCTGAGTAAATTTTATAAAATCACTACTTTTGATGTTTTAATGGAAATCATTTGCTGACAGTATGGCATTTAAGCTTGGATAGAAAAGTTCCAGATTAGATATAGTTCTCATCATCTGATCATTGTTTGAAATTATTAAGTATAGTTATTGAATCTATTATCTTTAAACAATGAATAAATTTTATAATTTCACTACTTCCGATATTGTAACGGAAATCAAAAGTGAGTTATTGTACCCTTTATATTACGTAAATCAAAAACATATTTTCTTGCAACTTATTAAAATATATATTCTGTGTATGAGAAAGGATTTTTTTGTATCATAGATTAAATAAAATTATTTAGGAAAGCGCATTTAAATGCAGTTTTATTTAATGCAGTTAATTTCTCTTAAAATGCAGTTTTTTTCTCTTATTCTAAGAACAGAAAGTTTTGTAATCGTTCATTTTAAAACAATGCAAACTATATCTCAATGTATTATTTTGATTACTATTCTTGAATGAAAATGTTCATTTCTAAAAAGGTTAAGAATATAAAATGTCGTTAACATTAGTTTCCCACACTGGATTGCATTTAATTTGAATTTAATTGAATACTATAAATAAATATATTCTTCCTAACCATTATCATGAAAATACTGGAAAAAATCTCTACTAACAGAAAAATATCACGATTTCTAATTTACTGGAAAGCAACACTATCTCTATTTTACTGGAAAACATCACTATCTCTATTATTTATATTATGGATGTGCTTGTGTGTGTATCATTAGACTTTAAAGTTCAGATCGATTATCCTAAAGCTACCAAATCTGGCATAGTTGTACTTTAAATAATTAAATTGTTCACATTGGAAAGATTTTTCAAACTCTTAATTAGAATTTTAATCAATCAAAATTTAAGCAGTATTGAGCATTTCTTTACGATAAGTTCAAAAATATTAATGTTGAAAACAAATTTGTACAGTATTTAAAATTTTTAAAAAATGTGTATAATTGCCGTACAATTTTCCAGAGTTTTGATATGAATTATTTAAAAAAATAATATTAGCCAATTGATTTCATTGTTGTAATAAAATTCGAATCATTTTTATTTCTTTATTATATATTTTATAGTGTGCTTTTTTACATTTTTGAAAGCAAATTAAGCGCTTATCTTTCACTTATGGAAAAAGAAATATTTAATCATCTGTTTTAATTTCCTGTCTAAAGGGCTACTTTATACTGAAATTTCTGAATATTCTTTGACTTCAACGATTTTACGTAGATAATTAGCTAGACTAACCATTCTCGAAGTATTCACATTAAATTACATCAATTAATTGTTCTTTACAAAAATATCTATTTTGCCCAGTTCCATTGTGTACAAAGTATATAGTCGTATATTTGTGTACAAAATAAAAACCGAAAGTAAATTAAGTGCTTATCTTTCACTTACGGAAAAATAAATATTTAATAATCTGCTTTAATTTCCAGTCTAAAAGGTTACTTTATACTAATCTCTAAACATGCCTTTTATAAATAGATCTTTCAGCTTGTACCAATTCTTTTGACATAGAATACCAGAAATTTCGTGTTCTGAGATATAATGTGATGAAAAGAAAAAAAAATATTTCTAAAATATAGAAAATCAAAAGTCGGCCGAAAAAATTAAATTTCAGGGAGTAATGAAAAGAATATTTTTAACAGGTTCATATATTTTATAAATTATTGATTAAATGATGGATTTCTGGTTATTATACAGCTATATCTACTTGATTTCTGATATTACAAGAATATTTATTGTAGAAATATGTAAACAGTTCATAATACTAAAGGTATTATTAATTAAGAATGAAAATTATATATTTATATTAAAAATTCGAAATTACATAAAATGTGCAACTATTTATATCATTGAAGTAATATAATTATCACTTTTTTAAAATAAAACTTTACCTTTTTAATACTATTTAAAACAAATCGCTTTAACTTGACATGATACCAAAATCGTTTCTTTTTATTTTAGAAATAATTTCATTGACTGAATTTTTGACACTCTGTTACAAATATTGAATTGTTTAGAAAAAATTATTTTAATCCTTTAAAAGGGCATTTTTTTCCAGCCATGGTACATACAAATTTTTCCATAATTCAAACATGTTTAAGGGAAGTTTGCTTGTTAGATAAATTTACTTTCATTGATTAATTGATTTACTTAATTAATAATTAAGTAACAAACCAAGATCTATTATTTTGAGTAAGATTAAGAACTGAAGCATCTAAATTTTTGCCTTATTGGAAAGTTTGACAGATCTTATGGGAAAACAACACTTCATACAAAGATTGATGGATTTGAAGGGAAGCATATTTCCCATGGTCTTAGAAAGGGTTAAAACAAAATAAGAGAGCAAACTTTATTGAAGAAATATATAAAGATAAGATGATCAATAATATTATTTTATTTAAAACATTAAAGATTTCACTAAATTAATTTTTATCGAATAAATTTCGTCGATTATAATCTTAAGATATGAAAATGTCACAGTGAATTGTTTTTCCAAGCAATGTTTAAGAAATTAATTTCGAAGTAATAATATTTTTAAGAATTTATTTAAGTATATTAAAACAAAGAATTTAAAAACAAAGTCTCTGAGGGAACAATTTTTTTTTCTGTCCATGACTGAGATGTAACCAGAGTGCAACAGATGCGGATGTCATAAACAGTAGCTCAAATAAGTTCATTAAAAAGGGAAATTAATTATCTCGTAACAAGCCCACTGTTTAATGGATTTAATTTATATCATAATCAAAGGGTCAAAAAGGTAATTTCTCTAGAAATACAAGCTAACGGGAGAAAGGCTTTTCAAGTTTTTTAAATAGTCGATATCAATATAGGCGATATTAGAAAATTAAAAACAAACAAACATAAAATTATCCAAGAAAAAGGCTTTGGAAAATTTAATTGAAAATTCTCTGAACACTTTCTTAGCTTTTATATTTATCAAGTACCCTATCTTTTTTTAAAGAGAATTAGGTTTATCTTTATTTTATTACTTCTTTAATTAAAAGATTTATATTCAAGATCAGAAAGTTAACTAAAGGTCCTTGAACCAAGATTTGCATACATTGAGAGGAGTTACCGATAAGACTGTTATTTCCCTATTCGATGAATTGAAACTAAAATGGAACGACTAAAAGTTTTGCCGTTTTAAGTTTGCTTAATTTTTATTTCGCATTTTTCACAAAATTAAACTTATGACTTTTTTGTTGATTTTTTTTTCTGTTCAATTAGGTATTAGAATAGTCACCCGGCTTGGAATTTTAAATTACTTTATGAATGCTGAATATTTTTTTATTGGGTTTTGAGTGTATGTATGAGAAAAGTATTTAATTTTTATAACGCTTAAGATCGATTAATTAGAGATGTTCAGTTTTTGTTCAAATGAAATTTAAATAGAATCTTCAATGCCATTATCACTTTTTCAAATTTTAAAAACTAATTGACTTTGAGAATTTTAATATCTTTAATTATTTTCAGAGAGTCTTGTTTTACATTTAGTGAGTATGCAGTATTAAATTATTTTTTAAATAAGGAATCACTTTTATCATTATTAATTATAAATTTACTAATTGACAATCTTATTTTCGATACACTTTTTCGAGTCTACAAACTTTAAGAAGAAAATTCGATTTGCTTAAAATGTAGGAAAAGAAGTGACTTCAAATTTTCATAATTTGAAAATACAACTTACTGCACTTGTTCAAAATAAATACAGTAAAATATTCAATAATATAATAAAAATACAATTTCATTAGTTGTTTTCTTGCTTCGAATATTGTTGGATAAATACATAAATCTCTAGAGAATCTAAATAATAAATACTTTTTTAAATAAAATTTTTGCAAACTTTTCTTTTAATTTTTCCGGAATAAAATTTTCTATACTGATTGAAACGCAACCTAAATACAATAATTCAATACTGATTAAAGAAAATATTAATAATTTAACACTTCAAAAATGATTTATATGAACAAAATGATCTGAAAAGTATACGTAGAGGAAAACAGAAATTGTAAATAAATTCAAAATAAGGATAAATACCATTCAACTATGTGTAAAAGATAGTGAAATAATAGTTTTAACTCCCTGAAAAAAGATTTCCATGAATAGAATGGACTGAAAATTTAAAAGTAAAAGAAAATAATATCCAATAAATTTTTAGAGATTTATTTGAGCGATACATTTTTGAAGTCCTTAAGATAATTCCATTTATTAATTAAATGGAATGAATTAACTAAATTATTTTTGTTATGCAATAATACTTTCAGAAGAAACATATCTTTTTCTTTTAAAAAAGGGTATAATATTAGTTTCCTTTTTTCCCCTTATTTCAAATATTAATGATAAAAATATTGAATTCTACAATAAAACAAGTCCATAAAAGAGTTTTTAAAATTATAAACATATTGCATCTAATAATATTTCTATTATCATTCCAATTGAGAAAGTACATTAAATATTTCATTAAATACTAGAGACATATTACAGTAAATACGAGGGAAAGAATTTAGTAAATATAAAGAAGAACTCTAATAATAGTTTGTTTAATAACGGTTGCTTATATCTGATAATTAAGAAAACAAATGAATTTTCATTCTGACTGCTTGATTTTCAAAATTAAAGAAAATATTCTTCTGTGATGAATGAATATTGGGATTCTATATGTAAGTTGACAATATCTTTTAAATCCCCCAAGATGTACAAGGGCGTAAAAATGCGAAACGTCGTAACAACGTTACAGTTAACATATTTGCCTATGCCGCTGTGTGAGAACGTAGCAAGACATCTAAGATGTGACGGCAGTCTCCCACATAAATCGGAGAATGCCTGGGATGCCATTCTCCTGCCAGTAGAGAGCATAATTTCTTATAAATAGCGCATTTATTGAATTCCTCTACTACAGAAGAACAGTTAACTCCGATGTGTAAACTATGAGACACTACGCAGGTTCATTAAGAACAAAAGACCGGGGCTACCTTCGGAGGGTGTAGTTCGGCTCCACAATAACGCGCATTTACACGTCTTGAGGGTCACACAAGCGGAACAGGCCAAATTCAAGTAGAAGCAGATGGATGATCCTTGCAGAAACGTATGAAAGGAAAGAGCTTCAACTTGGAAGGCGTACTCAAGGACGCTGTGGACTGGATCTCGTCACGGCCACATGAATTATGAGAGCAAGGAATCCATCAGTTCCTTAATCAGTGGGTCGTTAAGCTCAGGTGTATACATTGAATAAATTAATTTATATCAACAGTTATGTTTCGTACTTTTTCATTTGAACATTTTTTGTAAATAAATTAGTCTTAAGAACAATAGCATACTAAATTTCATTCAAAGTAATAACGCAACGAACTCCAAAAGCTTATTAAATATCTCGGAGAGAAAGGAGAGAGCGACATCTAACGAAAAAGCAAATAATATTTTCTTTCACTGGGCTTTAAGACAGTGAATTTTATCTCAAGAATTGTGAAGATGCAAGAAATAAAATAAATAGTCTAGTCAATATGTCATCTCACAGTTAATATTGAATTTTAACTTTCCACTGTAAAAATGCTTGACTAATATTTTTAAAAGGTTGAATGATATTTATGCGTCCAGCTGAGTGCTCCTCAATTTTAGAGCAGCTTAACAGAATAAACTGAAAATTATAGCAGAGAATGAATTTTAATATAAAAGAAATCGGAACATGAGATTTGGAATGACTTTTTCGGTTTATTTATAAGAATTTTGTAAGATTTTTCCTGCGATATGTCCTGCGATTTTCATGTATTTGGTTCCCTGAAAGGGAAGCGCTTCAACTCCGAAGGCAAATTGAAGGACGCTGTGAAAGACTGGGTCTTGTCAAGGCCACAAGAATTCTAGAAACAAGCAATTTTTCTTCTCATTAATCAATGGGATCGTTGTGTTCAGGCCAATGGTGTACACTTTGAATAAAGTCTTCATTTATATCCACCATGCCTTTCCGTACCTTTTCATTTGAACACCCAAAGTATGATTTATGTTTCTGACATGCCAGAAAGGAATATTAGCAGCAAATATTATTGATTTCATATAGTTGTTAACTGGGTCTCGAACACAGGACGCCCAGATAATATGGAAGGCACCCTGCCCTTGTGCTATAATGCCGCCGTTATTTTTATCTTATTGGATTCAATTTATTCTGTCAGGAAGCAAAAGTTCAAATCTATTGCTGATAGTTTTGATATACTTATATTTATTACATATGGCGAATTTCACAATCCCTGAGAACCACAATAGTCTGATTTGTCTACTTTACCTCTTTTTCATTCACTTTTTGCTTTGTCTGCAGTCCCTCTATGTCAAAGAAGTTGAACTTTGTTTTTATCACCTCATATGCATAGATTCTCCATCTGCAGTTTGATTGATGAATAGAGATTATAGGTACTTGGCCTCTTGGTCATTTGCAACAAATAATAAGTCACCAAGGGTTCAACAAAGAAATGGTCATCTTTAAGAAATGATCTATTCAGAAGAATTACTTGGACGAAAAGTTTCTGAAACCCACATTCAGTGGCATATATTAAGTGTTAGTATGCAGAGAAAAGCCCAGCTTTAGAATAGCTTCAGCTATCAACCTTAACATTTAATTCAATAAAATAATGAGAGCTATTTGAGACAAGACATATTTGAATTTCAATTCTATCTCAAATCTTCTGCAGTGGTTTCAATGCGTATATTGTTAATCTTTTAAAGTTCCCCTCCTTTGTCGTGAATGAATTAGAATATTTATTGATATTTGGTAAAACATCAAACGTTCATATGCAAAATAGCATTTGGAATTATTTATAAATATTTTTCGAAGAAGGATAGAGATATTTTTAAGGGTTAACGAAATATTCCTCTAATCTTTAAAATATCTATTATGAAACAATTTTTTTAAAAAAAAAATATTCAATATGAAATATTTAAAATTAGTTTGATATGTTACAGCTTTCATATTTAATTCATAACTAATGTGAAACGATTGCAAATCTTATTAAATGATTACAAGAAAAAAATTGCACACGCAGAAATTCGGCTTCAGTATCATTTCTAATAAGTAATATCAATGGATTCATTTGTTATCTTTATGAACAATGATTTAATATTGTGAAACATAGAAACCATCGAGGTCAAAAGAATGTTATTGTTAAAAGAATTTGATTATTTAAAGTGTCAGAGACACTTTAAATAATCAAAATTAATGATCTAGTAGTAAGACATAAAAAACAATAAAATTAGCTGTTTCATAGAAGGTTCTCTGTACTTTTCTTACTTTTTATGTTAATCAAACAAAGTTTTCTCTTTTTCTTAAGAGCATTAAGTTTATCTTCCACTTCTTTAATTAAAAGTCTCATTACTAAGTAAAATGAGTTAAGTCTACTCTGAATCCTAGGGCGACAATTTGCATGCATTGATAGCGACTAAGGACAGGTAATTACTTTTTCCTCCATTGGATCAATTCAAAATAAAGTCGAATTGCTCTGGTTTGAGGAGACTTACTTTAAAGCATTTCTCGCGTAATTAAGGATGCGGCTTGGATTCCTTCTACCCTTTAAAATTGGGGTCCAAAATTGCTCCAGACTACCGAGCCGATCTTTAATTACTTCGTAACTGCATAGATTGGAAATAGTATTTAATCTTTTTTCATCTAACATTGTGATTAATCTCGCCATTCTCCATTTACATATCCTGTCTTAATGCTAATAAATGTTGGTCTCTGGAATGTATTCTTCAATGGCCTTATTAGACAGTCGGTTATTTACTGAAACATGGATAAAGTAAAATAGAGCATTTCGGTGTTGTAACTGAAGGATTTCATTTAAATAATAAATTAAATGAATTTTAGGTGAAATGTAATGAATAAAGGTAGCTATTTGAGTAAATGAAGAATATTTTTCTTCATTAAAAATAAGATAGTTATGATGTTAAACGTACTACCAAAACTTAAGATAGTCCTTTCAGAAATAAATATTTCCTAACTTGATATAAGATGCATAAATGTTTGAAAATTAGAAATATGGAATAAATGTGTTTGGAATAGTAGTTACTATGTAGTAGCAAGTGATTTTTAAGTGATCTTATGTACTCTATATGGAAAAACAAAACAAAACAGTTTAATCTTTTTAGGTGACTAAGGTACATTTCGATCAATTGCAAAACAAAACGACTAATAGTAATGATATGAAGACGAGTTTTATCCTTTTGGAAAAAAATGTGTTCAGAATTATGAAAAAAATTAGTAGCATACCAGTTTGACTTACAAATAAGCTATCAAGGTGAACGGAATAACATCAAGAATATTCTTGCAATCAAAGAAAATTCCGCACTAGTTCATTGCAACTATGCAGGCAGTTTTGTCTCAAGTGCTCCAATGGCCATTTCAAATTGATACATAGATATCACTTCTAGAAAGACAAAAGCAGTTGATACCTCAGAAAGTAATAGGTCTCCACACAAGTAATAGGTCTCTTCTCTAATAAAGTCTATCATGACAATACTGAAATTAAAATTGTATTGAAATCTAAAATTTGAAAATTGTAGATGAATGGTATAGGGATATGCGGCTTGAAATTATCCCTAAAGTTATTGGTTTATCTTTATTCGATGTTCTCTCCCTGCTAACCAAAGATTGAATAGATGTTGCTGATGTATGCGATATAGTTATCTGTAGAATCGCAAATCGACTACTTCGACTAGTCCAGATCATCGTGACAGCATTGCCGGAGACTAAGGGTGAGTCCCAGGATCATCAACGGCTAAGATATGACCCTTCTTGGGGGTGGAACGTCCTGTTATTGGTAGTAGGTACCACATCATATCTGTATTCACCTCGTTGGCGAGAACCAACCATTATTCTGGAAGTTTCTAGTCCTCTGAGAGTTTTTTCTGTGGGAAAACCCCTAGTTAATGAAAGAGCCTCGTCTCTTAGAAGCGGGTGGTATGCGGAAATATCATGGGTATCTTGAGATAGTACTTTACCATGACTACTTTTGCCAATAATTCTATTCATTGATTGAATGAATGCTCAATATTTAATGCGTTTAGAATTATTTATTAACTGTTTTTTGAGTTTGTTGCTCATGTCTCACTAGAAAAAGTTCCTGCTACTTGCAGCTATCTTCTCAAAAATTTTGTCAAAAACAATTCTAACACTGTCAATGGGTTACCGACACCCGAATGACAAGCTCTGAATAGTAAGAAAAAGTTTTGGGAAATCAAGTTTAAAAACGTTTTTTGACTTATCTTACAATCAAGAGCTTTAAACAACGAAAACAGAGACACGACTATTAAAATAAATATATAATAAGACATTTTTAAAAGTACTAAAAAGTTTCAGTGAATGTCAAATACCAGTTTTTTGCTGTTTATGTTAAACTGAAACACAACATGATTAATTTTTTTCTAACGGCAAAACATTCATTTTAAATAAACTTTTTCAACTAAAAATTTCATTTTCGAGCCTCACGATCTTTGGCTAAAAATTGCATGCGCTGATATTGGTTACGGTTAAAGCTTTAGCTATTTTTCTCCAGTTCGGTTATTTCAAACTAAAACAAGATTGCAGTTGTTTGCATTGATGGAGTTTCATCCTATTTTTAGCATTCCCCGCGTAATTAAAGAAAAGGACTTGTGGTTCTTACAACTTTCAATCAGGTTTGGAATTAAATTGCTTTCAGACGGAAGCTTAAATTGCTTCTGAGTTGAGGGGAAGATCTTTAATTGCGTCTTAACGGAAGTTACCGCAAATAGCGTTTAATATTTATAATCTGATTTCTTGATTAATTCTGAGTTCCTAAATTATATTTATGGACACGTTAATATCAAATACCTAAGACATTTGGAATGAATTTCTTAATGTCGTTGTTGAATAGTTATTCATCAACAAATGGAAACATATCTCAAGTGTGATGTTGATATTACTTTCTAGCATATTGGAAATCTTAGAATATTATTAGTATTGAAAGTTTTCCTGTGAATATACTGGGTGTTACCGCATTCGATTGACAATTCAGAGGGGTGATGGTAGGCATCAAGAGGATAAAAAATCATTACATAACATGGGGCCCCAAACGTCGAGATACTATTCGTCTACTATTAGATACTGAAAAAAATTAATAAAAAAATGACAAATGTTGTTTTAACTATGGTTTTTTAAAGAGTGAAAGAACCTTTTTGAAGGTTTTCTTTCATGTTTTTAAAATAAAGATTTATTACGGAAAAGTAGTTTAGAATCTATGTTTGCAAAAATATTAAAACTGGAAGAAAAACAGAAGCTTAAAAATGTTACTTTATATTGTATAATTTGATGTAGTGTGAGAACTGGGTTTTTTAAAAGATATTGAACAAAAACTAAAATGGGAACCTGAAAGCCCGGTGTTCTTCAGTATAACGTAGAAATCGTTATCAATTTCAAAGATGCCTTCAGAACAAGGTTAATGGGCATTAAGTAGATGAAAAATCGCCAGAAATCATAGGGGCGCAGGGAATATTTTTAAATGAATATCGCAAATAGGCTAGGATTGCTTGCTTGATGCCACACAGAAAGAAGCACACTTTTCTGCTAGAGCATTATTATCAGATGAAGCCTGCTTTACGAGAGAAGGTTTTCAAGACTTATTGAGAATACTTGGTTATTGGAAAAATCCCACGTTACTATCTCATCGAACGCAAAACACAAGTTTGATATTGTTGCAGATTTCCTATACGTCGGGCTATTTTACTCGTATAGTGGGTGGGTGTGGTGTGAAAAGATGATGGTAACAGAATGACCAGTCCTTTAGTAGATGACACAACACAGACGACGTTTATTTAGAGGATGAAGACAGGACCTCACAAAGATAAAAAATATTTACAGCACTACTATGTACAGAAGACAATTATATACAGCCGAGACGAACACAAAGGACAGCAAAAAGCAATACTTTACTGCAGAAGTAGACCACAATAACAACAGTAGTCCACAGGCAGAAATTCCGTAGTGACAACGTCCTCAGCTCACAAAGCGGCCTGAAGGAGAGGGAATTTTTAAGGTATTCTGTCTACACTCACGTTGGTCTCTCCCGAACAAACTGAAACTACTCCTCTGTCTCTTCTTGAATTCGCTGCCGATTCACTACTTCGCACTATGGGACTACTCCTCCGTTCAGGACAGCTCTATTCCCGACGACGACACATCGGGCAATGGCACACGACATAGGCTTCGTCAGAATACGCCACACAGCGATTCAGCAATCCTCAGTTCAGAACTCTTCAGTTCAGACCTCTCTACTTAGGTCTATTCGGTCGACCACCGTCGTATTTCGTTCAGCTATCAAGACCTCTTAGCTCAGGTCTTCTCGAACCTAGACTGCCGCGCTTCTTGTCTTCTCGATTGCACTAACTGACCATCAGCTTATCTTCTCTCTTCTACACCGCAGACTGGCTGCCTTATGTATTGCGGCGGGAGGCGGGGCTAAAGTCTTCTGAACCAATCAGGAGAATTCTGGATGTATCTCGGCTCTTAAGGAAGGTTGGGAAAAATTCTTGATGTTTCGGGTATGATCCATTCTGTCGCCAAAGTTGCCAAATTCGTCACCAAGTCCCCAAATCGTCGCCAAGCTCTGGGGTCACTGACGTTACACCCATTCACTATTCAATGCAGATTACTGTAAATCTGTCTTTCTTACGATAATGGTATTAGAGCGGGGAAGCGTTACGTTCGTAACAATAATAACATCTGAACAGTCATTTATGGGAATCGTATCTTCTGCCAGAAAGCACCAGCACCAACTGGTTTTCTTCCTTACATTCCTCCGGATTTATTGCATTGGATTCCGACAATTGCAAGCACATTTTAGTTACATTAGTGAAATCTGACTTTTAATCTGAAATCTGATGTTTAAAGACTATCAATTTTGCAATACTTATTAATGAATACTTGCTCGCTGTTTTTAATTTTCCCGAACGCATGAAAAATTTACATAAGAGCAGGCCATTATCTTCACAAGATTCATTGTGTTTTCGATGTCTGTTTTTGCGATTTTCGCTTAATAAACGGTACCTGCGACTCTAAGATAAAAACATTACCTGTTTTTTAGTATTTTTTCAGCTATTTAATGCCCATTTTCCTTGCTCTGAATTTATCTTTTGAATTTGACAACGATCACTGCTAGCACCGATACTGATGTAGCTAAGATGATTTTTGGTTCCCATTTTAGTTTTTCTTGAATGTCTTTATAACTCCACAGTTATCATTCTACATGCTTATATCAAATTATAAAATATAAAATACCTTAATTTTTCCAGTTTTAATATTTTTGCAAAAAGGGGTTCTAAACTACTTTTTCGTTTTCAATAATTTATGACCTTCTTAATCATCAATACCCCATGTTACCAAGATGAAAGAACATTTCCAAGAATGTGCTTTCACATTAAAAAAATCATAGTAGAAACACCATTTATTATTTTTTTAATTAATTTTTTATAGTTTCCAGCAGTCCTACGACTCCCTATAGTTTTGTGATTTTCACTCCCTAAATGTCATTTGGGACCCCATGCTGTATGGTGATTCTTTATCCTTTTGATGTCTACTATTACCCCTCTGATTGTTGGTCGAATTCAGCGACACTCTGTATATATGCATTAGGTAACAGGGGAATTATTTTTATTAATTTAAATAATTATTTTTATTAATTACAATTTAAAAAAAAATAAATTTTTGCAAAATTTAAAAACAAAAATTAAATAAATAAAATTAAAAAAATTATTTATATATTTTTTATATCACTCGCACGCACGCTCACACACACGCACGCACGCACGCACGCACACACACAGAGAGAGAGAGAGAGACGCACACACACACACATGCACGCACGCACACACGCACGCACACACACACACACACACACACACACACACACACACACACACACACTAAACTAAGAAAAAATTTTATTCATGACTTTTGTTTTTAATTGGCATTTTGAATCTTAAATACCCTTCAAAAATAAGTGCCTTGAGAAGAATGACAACTTAATGTTTTATTTAAAGTGCATCTTGTTTATTTTTCTTTTTATCTCTTAATTCAACAGATGCTTCTGAAACATTTCGAAAACTGAGAATGCATAAAGCCGCCTCAAGTGAGGGACAATTTTTGATATGAATTTTTGTCACGATTTAGAAGCTCTTTGAATTTGCTTTTAGATGCTCAGCGTGAAATATACTTTGTGTTGTTAAAATATTAAATATGCAAAGGAGGAAGAATTTATCACAATTTGTCCAGCGAGTATTTTAAAAGGTGTAAGCCTATTTTCAGGAATAAAATAGTCTATGATATATATAAATTTTTTAATGTTTTATATTAAAATATAATCCATTTAAAACATTATATATTTCTATATGAAATTAAATTAGAAAATTAGATCATAAGGTATAATATATAACTGCTACTAAAGTATCTTTTATTATGTGTGTATTTATGTAATTTCTGTTATTTTTGTAGGATAATATATTACAATATTTTTTAATCTAATATATTAAGATGAATTTTTTGTTTGATTGTATTTTATGCACTGCTATATTATTCCTTTGATGGTGACAAAACTTTGCCACTTATTGCACTGAACCTAGAAAATCATATTTTTTACATGGTCAGTTGGATGTTGGATGCTTACTAGTCGTACAATCAGGACAATTATTTGCTCCTTTTGAAGACGGGAAAAAAACAAAAACAAAAAATATAGTCTACTCTAAAGTGTACGCGAATAATACAGCCGAAAAAAAATAGAGTAAATATTATTCATTTTTCTTCTTTATATGTTATTCACTATCAATGAATGCATTCATTGCATACAAAAATATCATTCTTTCTATCATTTCTATTTAAACATCTTAGTTATTTCAAATTTCAAACGATATTTCCAAAGTTATTTCTTCTGCAGCAGTAACGTGTCGGGTAACAGCTAATTTTTAGTAAAATATACTTTGGGCACCACTTTTATTTTGTATCAATGACTTTTAACATGCAACATATCAAAAGTTCTTTTTAAAAAGTTATATTTTAATAATTTTGTGCCTATTTTATAATTTTATTCCCTCTGGAAATGACAATAGCACAAAAAATATTTTCATGTTCAGAATTTATACAATTACCAGAATTCAGGCAAGCGAAAGAGGAGAAAAAGTTCTTTTCTAAATATTTAAACTAAGCGTAGAAAATGTTGTACTAAATATGGTTTACAAAATGGGTGCATTTAAATTAAATGAAATGCAAAAATACAAAGAAGATAAAAAAGTTTTTGTCGTTTTTTATTAAAGCTATTAATGTCAAAAGTTAAAGTACTATTACTCAGTTTTACATCTAATTTTTTAAGATAACGATGATAAATGGCATTTTAATGATAATGTATAATGTGAAAAATGATGTTAATATTTATAAGCTTTATATTAATAATGCTTATTTTTGTTAATGCATTTCTCAGAATGCTGCTATATTCCCTATATTGTAAATAGCTAAGTTGTAGAATAAAAAGTAAGTAATTTACTTAAAACACTCTCAAAAGTGGAGACGAATATATAATAAGTCCTAAAAACGAATATATAATAACTCACATTAATATTATAAATAATATATGATAACACGAATGTATAAAATTTCATAAAAGAGTAAAAATATGTTCTTGTTTAAGCAAAGTTTCTTTTTTAGTAATTACTTTCAATTCTGAATAAATCAAAGTCATTTCAATGATTCAAAAAGCTGTTGTTGTAATGTTGTTGCTAATGGCAAGTCATAGACAATCCTGCTGACGTAGTTAACAATTTTAAGCGGAGAGAGTGTCTTTTTGCACAATTTTGACCAAGAGTATGTCTTAGTTACTCAAGCGTCGCATCACGTTTTATGGGGCGGACTTACTTTATACATTTCATTCACAGATCGTAATTTAGGCTTGAATCAGTGAAAGAACATTTCCGAACCAGTATTCCAGTTGTATTGTATCGACATGGAAGATTTTGCGGCCATGAGAGATTTTGGTGCACTAGCTAACACATACACGGGCTGTCTGCTGTCCATGGCGTTTGAACGCACAACCCGAGGGATGGAATTCCGATTCTATACTAACTAGGCTATCCTGGCTCTTAAACAGAGCCAATGCTACAAACCTAGATAAAAAACCATATTCGTTAGATAGTCTTTATTTTCAATGTTGTTGTTTGATGGATCGTATATTCATAATGTAAATTTATTAATAATTCTTTTTTCTTATTTCTTGTTTTATCTTTGGATAAATTTAAGAAACCTAGGAAATCTATCATGCGAACATTTTTATTTAGATGCCCCCTACAAAATTTAAATCCGATAAATTTACAGGCACAAATTGTTCATTCCACCATTTGTATTAACAATACGAGTATGACTGTAAACAAAAGTGTAGGAAAACAAAAAGGATTTTGCTTTCAGGTTTTCATTTCCGATTTTTAAAAAATATCGATTTATTTATTGATATTTTTTTAGTAATCATGTCTTTTAGGATCTAAAAGACGCGATTCTTATCAGTGTCTCACTTTCGAAAATCTAAACGAGGATTTTTTTCTCTTTCTTATTTTCCTTTTGCGCAGGATTATTTTTCCTAAGATGTTAGAACTAGAACTTTTGCAGATATAGATTATAAAATTTTTTATAATATATAATGCAAGTTATAGATTATAAAAATATATAGCAATCGAAAATAATAACTAGATGATTAGGGTGAACAATAATTTCATATTTACTTTCTGATTTATAGGCCTGGCAGTGTCAATGAATTGGAACAAAATTTTCTGATGAAATTACTTTAGATTAAATTTTTGGATATTTTATGTAACTAATTTTTCATTATTTTTTTATAGAGTTAGAAACTGAAACAGCATTTAAGACAATACACTAATTTGCAAGAAATATTGAAATTATTCTATAAAACACAATACAGATTTTTGAATATTATCTAAATTCTATGCAAACATCGAGACAGTACAAGCAAGATACCATTATTGAAATTCACAAATCTTGTACGTATTCTCTTTGGGATTTCCTGTGCAAACGAAAGACGGTTATTAAATGTTTTAAGAAAATGTGTTAAAAAGAATGTAATAATATATATGTCAGAATTCTTTTATTATTTCTTATATTTTTTGACATTTTTAACATAAATTGCTGTTTTGAATGAAGAAAATGAGAAAATTATGCTCCTAAAATATTGATTTTAGAACAGATTTTGAAAACTCCTACGTCTGTAATAACTTGATTTATAATAAAATTCCTTTAACTCTTTTGTTACTCACTTTCGTAAAATTTTTCCCTCTCTAAATCCATTGTTAGTTTCATCGCTCCTCTTCTGGTACAAAGCTTAAATTTTCTTATTTTGGGACCGGATCTTAAAGTGAGAAAAGAAAAATTTAATGTTTGTTCTTTTTCCAGCAGTTCTGTTGGTTTAAGTGTTTGTCCCAACTCATTTTTATTTTCCGTAAAGGCTTTTGTCAAGAAGAATAGAATTTCAGAAAAGGTACTTAATAACATTGTATTCTTTTTATGCTATAAAACTTAAATTTTGCCTTTCAAGTTGACCTTTTGTATTGCAAAAAAAAAAAAAAAAAAAAAAATGCAAAATATTGCAGTAGATTTTTAGATTTCAGGCTTTTTACTTTTGCTGCTTAATTCGATCATTTTGCTTTTCTTCTGTATTTTATTGTAAACTCGTTTCTTTTGAAGGGATGGTCCAAATGTAGGAATGTCTTAAAAATATAAACGAATTAGAAACGTAAAAATAAAACGAAAACATTGTAATCGTCAAAAAATACAACCTTGAGATTTCGACGAGTTGACAAATTTCTTCTCTAAGTTGGAATTATGCCTGCATATTAGTACGATAAATCACAGACAAACGAAATTTGGTATAATTACACCAATTTTGTTGATTTCTGTTATTTTTGAATGAAATACATTCAGTGGAAGTTTGTTATCTGGTGTCCCAAATATAAGTTGGCAGGCTTATATTTGAGAACTAGACTAATTTGCTAAACTAGAAAGAAGGATAACATTTAGTGCACATATTTAACATTTAAGTATAGATAGCTATCAAATTTGGAATTAAAACTTTTAAAGGGCTAACCGTCTCCTGAGTTTATTACTTCATAAGCAGAGAAATGAAATTATTCAAGAGAACACTAATTTAAATAAATGGAGTAAATAGACTCTAAAACACGACAAATGTTTGCAGCACAAGACGACAAATGATTACAGGAAATAACTATATGCAGCCGAGATGAACACACAGCAACACTCTTCAGCAGACAGCAGCCCACACATAGTAATTCTTCCGTAGTGACAACTTCCACTGCACACAAAGCAGCCAGGCAGGATACAGCAGGAGAAGGAATCGTTGTACATTCTTTCTAAGCTCAGATAGGTCTCTCCAAACGGCTGAACTACACTACTGTCTCTTCTTGTTTTGACTGCCTACTCACTACTTCACACAACAAGCTAAGTTAAAAGACACGAAGATGCCAGAAAACGGTACACAGCATTTCAGCAGTCCGTCGTTGTTTCGGTATTCTCTGGGTGTTCAGGACTCCTATTCAAGACCTCTCAATTCATGTCTACTCGATTCACCTTCTTAGTTAAGGATCAACACTCACAACAGGGTTCGACAGAAGATTCGACGACGGCACACAGCGATCCAGCACTCAGCCGATACTTTGGTATTCTCGCGGTGATTACCCCATTCAAGACCTCTGAATTCAGATCTTATCGATTGACCACACTACTGCAGTTCAAGTTCAATGATAGGATTATCGAGGCGCCCGTCCCTGGAATGGGACTATCCCCTTACTGACGGAGCCTGTAGAATGAATAATTTTTGATTAAAATAACATGAACTGAAGAGTTCTTGATGGAATAAAAGTTTTAGCTGACACCGTTCCAATTTGTTTCTTGTAGTTTGTCGGAGTACCCGTCCATTCCGGACTACCTCCGCTCCTAGCATGATAACCTTTAGGATGCGCTGCTGCGAGTAAACTGACTTGGACTAATACCGTTCCAATTTCAGATAGCTAGTCTTTATACAGTAGCCTTAGGCGGGGCTAAAACTTTCTGGACTAATCAGGAGCATTCTGGATGCATCTCAGTTCCTGATGGACGGATAGGGAAAATTTTCGATGTTTTGGGCATTATTCATTTTGTTGCCAAATTTGCTAAATTTCTTGCCAAGACGCCAAATGGCTGCCACTCTTGTTGTTAATCTCTGGGACGGAACCTGGGCACCTTCAAAACAGATGACTGTAAATCAATCTTCCTAACGATGACATTATTAGCGGGGGAAAGCAAAATTACGAGTTCATAACAACACACACACACACACACACACACACACACACACACACACACACACACACACACACACACACACACAAGATGATAGAAATTATTATGTAATGTTACAATGCAATACAATACAATAAACAGGGGCGAATGTGGAGTGGGGGGGACGCATTGATTAAAAAAACAAACCCTTCCAATAAATTATAATTTTTTCCCTTCTAAGCTGTCGTTCTTACGTTTAAGCACATTATTGGTTCCCCTTATATCTTCTTTTAATTTCATTTCAGTTAAGTTTCAGAAAAGACTCGTTTGAAAGCAGCATTAGGATTCGTTTGGGAAGTGTCTCATAATTTTGGACCCTGTTAGATGATGGGAGCAATATCTGAGCTGGTATTCTTTCTTCTGATTTCAGCACTTCACCTCAAAGTCAGAATACATGTGCACCAAGTCAACATACACTACAGATCTTTAGAGGAAACATTAAGCCGGCTTGACATACTTCAATCTCGAGATTTTATCATTATGACATCATGGCCCATAGAGCCTATTGCAGGAGGAAAATTACATTGCGAAATTGGTATATTGATTAAATTAATGCTGGATAATTTTAAGATAACATTCCTAAAATCGATGAGCCTTTGCTTGTTAATTACTTATCATTTATTGAGAAAGAACTTTTAAATATTTGTCTGTATAATTATATGTTGTAAACATCTGTAAAATGTGTTTGGAAAATATTACATAAATCTGTAAAATGATTCCGTCAAATGATCTATTTTTATTACTAAGAAAATTATCAGCATTTTCTATAAAGAAATTAAGCTTAAGCACTTTTGGTAAACATCTACATCTAGAATCATACAATGTTTTCTAATAAAGAAGTGATAAAAAATAATTTTTATTTAAGATTAACCATATTTATGTTCGATCATATCATATTGTTAAGATAATAATAAAAAATTTCATTATATAAAATATATTAAATGAGTATTTTATAAAAATACGAGTTTAAAATTAACAATAATTTTCTTTGCACATTTAATTTATGATTATTGCTCAACAGTTTGCATAAAAAATAGCTTCAGTTTATATTTAGTAAGTCCTAATTATTTCATCTAGCCCATTATTAAAAATGAAAAAGGCGAACTGAAACCATTAAGAAAATTTATTTTAATTTAAATAATGAAGCTTTTGCTATAAACGATTTGATAAAAATGTAGAATTAGCCAACTTTAAGATTTTGAAAAAAATCATTGAAGATTCTTAGTAAATTTCTTGCTTTTTATGTTGATAAAGCTAAGTTTATAATCCTTTTTTAAAGAGTATTAGAATTATCTTTACGAAACCATTTCTTTAATTACAATTCCCATTGCCATGATAAGAAAGTTAAGTTAACTCAGGATCCTTGTGGAAAGATTTGCATGTTCCGATAGTGGCTTGAGACAAAAGCGTAATTACTTTTCTACGTTCGATCAATTGAAAATAAAATCGGATATTCCCACATTTGAGTCGACCGGAACTTTGTCTTGTTTTTAGCATCTCTCGCGTAATTAAAGAAATGGCTTTTGTGAACTCATTTTGTCCAATCAGTGTCGGATTGGTATCTTCCAGTTCGAGACACTAAATTACTTTAGGGAAGGATGAAATGTTTTTAATTGTGCCTTAAGTGCTTATATGGGAAGCTCCACTTCATATTAACTATCTAATAGTTTGGTTCGTTCTGCAATTCCCAATTTTCTTTGGAAAGCATCTAAAATGAATTGATTAATTCTTAGATACATTTCCCTGTATGTTTAGAATGTAATTGGCAGTGTAAAATATGATATCTCCGTGTTTTTAAACACAATTCGTTTTTGATGGTTTTAAATCATCCTTTGCAGAATTTTATTATTGTATCAAATTTCAGTATAAAAATGAAACGTTAGAAAAATCTATTAGCCGAAGAAAAACTACCTTAGTTACTGTCGGTGTCCCGACATAAGGGTAACGCGTTTTTCTCGTGGTTTGGGCATCCTGTGTTCGAAATCCTGTTCGGCAATATTTGTATTTCTTCTGTGCATTATCTGTGAGGGGTGAGTATGCCTATCCCACCTCGTGAACAGAGGTTATACAAGTGAATGTGACGCATGTAGTTAAGTTATATTCTTGACCCTAGTTGGCTCTACTGGAAAATAGAGAGATGTTCACTCGGCTTAATTCACTTCCAGATAACTGTCAGAGAGCTTGTAAAGTGGCATAAGTTATAATAATAATAATAATAGAATAACGACACGCTAGTTATTGATAAATATAATTTAATATGTCTGCATATGATGTGTATGAAATTTAATACATAAGAATGCTTTCGATTGAACAAGATCTGGATGTTTTTATTTCTAAATTATCTAGGAATTATCATTAGTCTCCAGAGGGTTTCTGAGAATGGAAAGTGAGGATTTTAGAAGAAATTAAAATAATATTTAATGCGGATAAAGTTAGAACCAAAGAACTAGAAATTTGCTTTAATAAATCTTTGAAACAAGAAATAAAAAATTGTAAATTTTTAAGTTTTATTATAAAGTACTTTTAATATATAATTCTAATTCGGCTTACAATTAAATTAGTAACGGAAAAAGGAAATTGGATAAAAGGATGATAGGATTCTCTAAAAAAACTAAAATTAAAACTTGCTCTTTAAATTATCTCTAACAGTACAATTTTATAAAAACCCAATAAAATTTAGATTCGTAACTTGCAGCACAGGAAGTTACAGTTACTATAAAACATTACTATATCGGAAAACACTTTTTTAAATACCTGAAAGTTATTTTAAATAAAGCTAAAGACGAAGAAAACTTTGTAATCAATAGTAAAAAAGATATTTTAAACTTTCTAAAAGATAACAATATAAAAAAAATTAATACTTATGATTTTCAAAATTTACACACTTGCCTTCCTCACGAAAAATTAATACATATATGTATTATTATAAACGAGGAATATTTAGATAAAGACATTATTACGAAAAATAATTAGCTAGAGTTATGTAAATTTAACATTAAAGAAAATTACGTTTTTAACGGTATTAATTTCTATAAACAAGTAAAGGGGATTCCAATGGGAACAGCTTTTTCTAGTGCGTTAGTTAATATCTTCTTACATCACTATGAACAAAACTTAATTAAACACAACTCAATTAAAGGATGGAGATATATAGATAATTTACTTATGGTAATTTTACATAATCCTAATGTAGTTATTAATTGTTACCCAAAATATTTAGTTTTACTGAAACAAATGATCAACATAAAGTTAACTATCTAGATTTAAATATAGAAATATTTCATGAAAAAACTTTAATACGTGTTTACAATAAAAGGGGTGATTTTAATTTTAAAATAATAAAGCTTAGTAATTACCATTCAAATTTAAACACTAAAATTCCAAAAAAATTAATATTTTCACAAATTAACAGAATTAAAAAATTGTAATAGCAAAATTTCTTATATTAAAACAACTAACAATCTGCTTAAAAACTTAAATACTAATGAATTTCCAAAAAACTTTTGCAATATCGAATCATTAATTAGAAAACAATTAAATAAATTCTAACTCAATTTCAATTTTACTCAATAGATGGTGCTCCAATAGTTCCTTTGATGGCTTTGCATATGACCAAAAAAGGTAGGCCTGTTTAACTACTAAGGCGGTAAATTTAAATTTAATATCAGGAAGTACCCTTTACGTCTATAGTTTTTACTACTTTCTATCGTTTGAAAGTGTCTTTTCAATTTAGTGAGTGTACTTTCTGCCTTCTTATGTTGATAAATTTAATTTTATGTTCGGGTGATGTCAGGTTTGCTGTGATTTTTGGTTTGAAATTGATATGGCTTACTATTGTATAAATTCTGTATTACAATATGTGATATGTAAAATTTTAATTTAGTTATGGGTTTTTCTGCTTCGAAGAATTTGATTTTATGGTCTTGTGTTTTCTGGTTTTCTGTGATTTTTTTGACTTACTATTGCTTAAATTTTGTATTTTTCTTTCATGATACTAATTTTATCTCTAAAACCTCAATATTCTGAGATTTTTAGCCTACTAGGGGTCAATTTCTGGACGAAAGTCAGACCCCTCACAGAAAAAATCCCTGGTTTGATTCCCTGTCTGAGGGTGACCTTTGAGAAAGTCCTCATGCCAGTTTCTTAATTACTCCTGTTTCCTTGGCTGTAAATGTTTCAATTTTACTAATATTTATTTTGTTGTTATATTTATTTGTGTTTTAGTTGTAGCAACATTAGCGCTCTCTAAATGGAATGTATATTTGTTCTAAAGGTTAAATAAATTCCTTTGGTAAAGCTCATATATTTTTTGTTTTTGGATTGATTTAATAAATGAAGAACGTTTAGCCTTTATCGAGATCCTCTGCTCCGTGAATAATATTGAAAAAAAATATTTTTCAGACACTAATAAAAAGAGTTACACTGAAATAAATTTCGAATTACATTGCAGATAAAAAGAGTTTACACTGCAATAAAATAATAAAAAGAGTCACAATTAAAGTAAAATTTTAATAAAAAAAAGGTTCCAAAGATGAAACCGAAGATTATTAAGTTATGAATTTGTTTTAAACTATTTCTATTCAAAATTTCAGAAATGGATCAAATTTGATAGCAGTAGACAGAAAAGTCCATTTGCTTATTTAAAAGTAGATATGTCAAAAATATTTGGCAGAAAATGATTCCTTAGAACCAAAGAGTTGTATAAAATTTCATAATGTCTTGAAGTATATTTAAATACTGAAAAATAAAATTAAATAGTGATATTCACGCCATTTAAACCCATTTGAAAGTAAAACAAGAAACTGAATTTTATGATAAAATAAGAGTATTTATTGAATAATAACTATTATATAAATTATGAACATTATTCTGTTGTACACATTAGATTCAAATACTAAACGACTTTGTTTTAAATGCTGATATTGATAGTTTCAGTACAAACAATGTTTTTATTCTAATTGAAATTCTATAATTTTCTCAGTTTCATAAAAAGAAATTTTCCTAGAGCTGACAGAAAACTTGATAAACATATAACAAATTACGGCCTAAGGCCTTTATAATAGCATATGCGAATAATACGACTTTCACATTTTGAAGCTTAAAAAAATTTTAACGAAGAAGCTATTAAAAGACAAGTTATATTAAATATTTAATTGAAAATTTTAGCAAGCATTAAGATTGGCAAACCGGCTTGTCCCCAAATTGTTGGTTAATACTTAATATTTTTGCTTTTTGAGAGTACAGCAATACATGTGTTTTTCCTGGAAAAAATGCGATTTAGCACACACACACACACACACACACACACACACACACACACACACACAC